>JAPMLY010002122.1:0-20272 GCA_026401115.1 Tetraselmis chui
CCTCCACGAAGTGCAGTGGGCCCCCGTGCCTTCAACTCCACGACACCATCAGTGAGACCCCCTCCGGCCCCACCGCCCTCACCGCATTCAACTCCGGCTATGTCCCCTCCACCACACCCATTTTGCCGGACCCCGGACCCCCCTCCGTGGTCACACCCCCCTCATCACATTCAACCATGACCCCATCAACCCCGACCTTGACATGCTCCCTACCGGTAAATTCGCTATCCACGCACACCCCACACTTCACGATACCACTATACTTTGCACCCCCGACGGCCGCGCGGTCACCACCCTCAACGGCCCCCGCGTCCGCCACCTTTACCAACTCTTCCGCCCCGACCTCTCTCATCATACGTTCGAAGAAGAGGTCTACCGCCTCCTCACACGTCTAGGTTCACGTTCAGAAATCCACTCACCCACGCCCGCCACCACCACCCGCAACAGATGGGCCACCAGAGAAGACCTACTCACAGCTCTCCGTCACACATTCCACATCCAAACTGAACTCTACTCCGACCCCCTCAATAAATCCCTTCACTCCCACACCTACCACTCCCTCTACCCCGAAGATATAGTCTTCTCATCTAGCGGTAGCAATGCCCCGCACACTTGGCAAGGCACCAACATAGCTAACCTCGAATACGACCACGAATGCATGAGAAGAGCCATGGAACACGCAATCACCAGCGCACACCTCACAGCCCCTCACACACCCAGCGCAACCATCCTCATCCTCCCCCGATGGGAACACACACCCTACCGCCACTCCAAATACATCAACTCCCCATACACCCACCACCTTTACACCCTCCCCAATGACGCAACCACATTCCTACCCCCCGACCAACACACTGGCAACCCCACCCCTACCCCATTCGGCACACGATGGATGGTCGACATATACCTCGTCGCTAACCCCCTCGCACTCTCCACCCTCCCATCCCCCACAGCCATGACCGCACTTCACAACACTCTCGAATCTATCTACGACACTCACCTCCCCAACCCCATCATCACCCCCCCTCCTCCCCACCTCTTTGTCACCTACTCACCCCACTCAGCAGGTATATACCACCGCCCCCCAAACCCAACTCACCCCCTCACATACCCCCTCCCGGACCGCGTGCACCTAACGTACCTCCCTACCAGAGGCACCCCTGCTTGGAACTGGCAGGACTTTGTATACACCGACGGCTCGAAAAAAGGCAGCTCGACCCCCCTCGGAGCAGCAGCCACCCACCCCGCCTCGGACACCAAAATCAAAATCATGGTGACCTCTACCCCTCCCTCACATACAATAAATCGTGCTGAATTAGCAGGCATAGATATAGGCCTCCAACTTGGCCGCACCCACCTCCTCACAGACAGTGCGTGCTCCCTCCGCCTTATACAAGGTTACTTAAACTGCCCTTCCGCTTACCGCCACAACATTCACCGCGACACCCTCTTATCTATCACCCACACCCTTAAAACCCGCTGCGAAGCAGGCATCCGTACACACCTCGGCAAAATCAAAGCCCACAATCATTCCATCGGCAACGACCTCGCAGACACCCTCGCCAACCAAGTCGCGGATGGTCACCCACCCGATACTACATACACCACAGGTTCAGAGGCCACGATAGGCCGCTGGACATGGCCATACACCCTCATCCCACAAACCCTAGGGGACCCCATACCGACTCCGACAGGGCGTGGTCGTGCGGCACCCACGTCCTCTTACACGCATACTTCATTGCCACAGCTCCCCCGGACCAACCTTACACTCCCCCCTCTTTCGACCCCCGGTCCTCAGTGTACTCCCTACACACTCTGCTCTGGAACCACACCTTCCGCTCCGCCCCCCTCCCCCAGGGACGTCGCCACCTCCTTGACGCTTTATGTCCCCCCACATCCCCCTCACCCCCCCAACTCCCTCCCCCTACCCACCCCGCCCCCCCTCACCCTCCTCACCCCCCCCCTCTCCTCGCAACCCCACCCACCGAACGACCCCTCCCAGAACCCCCCTGCAAATCCCCTACCCTCTCCTCCCCCGTTCCACCTCGCCACACACACCACCCACTACATCCCCCCTCTCCTCCCCCCCTCCACCCACCTCCCAGACCCCCACCCGTCGAGAACCCCCCAGTCGCCCCCCCCTGCTCCACCCCCCCCCCCACCCCTAACCCCATCCTCCCACACCACACATCCCAGCCACTACACTTCATCACCCTCAACACCCGCGGCCTCCACACCTCCATTTTGGATGTCGAACACCTCTCCACCTCCCACCACCCGGACGTCTTCATCCTCACTGAAACCCAACACGACTCCCACAAGTCCCGCTGGCGCGTAGCCCTCCCCCAATACCACCTCAAGAGCTCCCGACCTTGCTACTCACCTGTGCCCCTACCCAACGCAGGCGTCCTCTTCGCGGTCCGCAGAACCTCATTCCAGTCTGCCACTATCCTAACCCCGCCCTCCCACCTCATCCCCCATATCGCCGGATTGAAAATCATCCCCCCACTCCGGCACCCCCTACCTCCTCATAGGTACTTATATGCCCCAGCTCTCCGCCCCCCACCTGACCCGCCTCTACGCAGAAGTTGCAGCCTGGGGACTCAGACTAGCAGACGAACACCCGCAACACCGCACCCTCTGGGGAGGGGACTTCCAATCGACCACCCACACAGGTACAGGACACCCGGCCTTCACCTCCCTACTCCAATACCACCTCCAACCCCTCCACGACCCCATCCCTACCTTCCCCCGCAGCGGGGGCTGCCTTGACCACTGGCTCACCACGCCTCCCTCTCCCACTACCCTCACACCACCCTCCTGCTCCATATTCCCCTCCCCCTCCCACTTCACTGACCACTCGGCTATTCACCTCGTCATTCCCGCCCCTCTCTCTCTCACAGCACACCCCCCCCCCCCACATACCCACCCCCACACACACCACACGACGCGCAAACTCACCTTTCGCCTTCCCCTCACACCCGACCACATCAAAACGTACCAATCCAGCACCCCAGACCTCATCACCCGCACGGCAACCCTCCACGCAGACATACTCAACACCTCACACACCTCGGCCACCCCCGACACCCTAGACACCCTTGCCTCACAATTCACCACACTCCTCTCCCAACACATGGACCACGCGGCCACAATCTGGCCCCTCCTCCCCGCCAAAAACCCCCGCCCAACCCACGCGACCCTCAACCCCACTTGGCTCACTAAAAAAACACGCACTCAAATACTTAAGCTCCGTAAATGTAGCAAACATAACGGCCCCCTCCCTATCGCCCAGGCCCTATTAAATACAACCGACTATCTCTCCCCTGACGCCATCAAACAACAATGCCAAGCACGCATCCGCCAACTTCTTCGCGCCACCACCCTGGATAAATTGAAATTGAAATTGTTCACAACATGTCCCGGCAAACTGGACCGAGTGTCGTCTCACGGGCCACTCTACTTCGCCATACAGGACTTATTAGCAAGTTGGGCCCGGGTCTCTCCGACCAGGTTCATTTCTTATCGGCACACCTATCTGCAATGTGTATCTCGACGTTCCTCGGGAGTTATATAACTGTAAGCAACCGCAGTAATTGCCACAGTCCCCCCACCTAAGCAGTAACAGCGTAATAATTTTGTAATCAAGAAAAAACAGATCTAAAAATAAATCCACTTGTCTAGAAATGCAAAACTAAACTGCTGCTCGACCTTCACGATGCACGGCCCGCTCCCGCCGAACCGGGGTGTCGACCGGCCTAGGCCGGTCGGCGTTCGGGAGGGACGACGGGCCAGCCTAATCTAGCTCCCGCGTGACTTCGGTCTTGCCGAAGGTAGGAGGGGAAAGGCTGGCAAAAAACCCCTCCTCGCGCGGTCGCTCGTCGATCCCGCCGCTCCATCCCGTAAACCCCGCCCCAAGGTCTTGCCGCGTCCACCGACGCGGCGGTCCTCCGTGTCGAGGTCCCCCATCACCTCGAGGACAGGTGGGGGGGACCGAGACGCACAGACATAGAAAAAACTAGCGCTCCTGCCTCCGCGCCTGAATTTTCCCCGCTCATTTCCCCGGTTTTTTCTCTGTGTGGTACCTGGGTACCTGTCGGTTTTCCGGCCTGTGGCCGTACCCTCCCCCCTCTGATCGCGCGTCCACCGAGCAGCCTGTTCTTGAGCGGGGGCCTCCGCGCTCACCCGGGCCCACGCTAAAGGACTCCTAGGAGTATTAAGGTCTGTCGGGGTAGTGGGTGTCGAAGAGGGGGGGGGGGCAGGTCACCATAGCCGGATCCGGCGGGCCGCGGGCGCCCGGAATTAAGCAAAACCCTCCGTGCCGGGTTTTCCGGCGGCGCCGACCCAAAGGGTCGTCGCCGCCAGATCGTGTCGCTCCTCCCGTCGCGACTGTCCTCCTTGCCGTCCCAGCTGACTCCTCCCCCCGGGAGATGACGCTGGACGACGTAGCGGCGCGCTAGTGAGCGCCCTACCCTGGTGCTGCTCCCCAACTTGCCTGACGCCGGGTACGGACATTATTTTAGTGTCCAAAAAAGCCCTCCGTACAGGGCTTTTCGGCGGCGGCTAATCCTGAGGATCGCCGCTGCCTCCTGTAGCCGCTCCTCCGCCTGCGACTAGCCACCGTCCTGTGCCATGTCTCGCCTCACCTCTCGGTAAGGTTCGACCGGCACAGGGCTGGTCGATAGCTAGCGAGCGCCCTTTCCTGGCGCTGCTTCCCGGCTGGCCACCACCAGCTCCAACACCCGCCTCCCACCGCTGATCCGGCCGTACCCTCCTCGCCATCAAACGCTGCCGTAGTACAGGTCCCACTCCTAAAAGTAAGGCTGTATCTACGAGTATCTGTGCGCGAAAAAACATATCGGACGGGCCGAGCGGGAGATCTTGGCGCCGGTAGTGCACAGAAATTATTTTTTTCAAAAGCCCTCTGTACAGGGCTTTCCCGACAGCTGCTGATCCCACGGATCGAGCTGTCGGCCCTCTTAGCCCCCTCCCTGGATAAAGTTAATAAAATAAAAACACGAGCCAACACGGCCTACGACACCTGCCCCAAACGCTCCCACCGCCAATTGAAAATTAAAAGCGGCCTTCTACCCCCAGCCGGCACCACCTCCACCCTCCACCGCATTACCAACCCCGATAAAACCACCGCATCCTCCCCCTCAGCCGTCATTAACGCGGTGCACTCTCACTTCGCTCGCGAACTCGACCGCGCCACCCCCCCTGAACTCCCCACCCCCCCATGGGAACTCCCTGACAACCCCGACAACTTTACCATCGAACCCCGCGGTGAACCCTCTCTCACCCTTGCCGACATGATTACCCGCGACACCTTCGATAAAACCCTCAACTCCCTAGGCACCGGCAAAGCCCCTGGCCCCGACGGTATCCCCAATGAAATACTCAAATTCCTACCCCCGGCGACCCGCTCCGCTCTCTTCTCTCTACTCTCCCTCCTCGCCCACAAATCCTACACCCCTCCTGATTGGTGCCACAGCACAACCTGCCTCCTACATAAAAAAGGCGACCCCTCCCTCCTCGATAACTACCGCCCTATCGCCCTCATGAACAACCTCCTTAAACTCTGGACAGCACTAATCAAAGAAGCAGGCTCGAAGTACGCCGAATCCCACGGCATACTCAGCGACCAACAGGACGGCTTCCGACAACACCGCAGCATCCACGACGCCCTTTCCTCCCTCATTACGACGATGGAAGATGCGAAACTCCACAGCAAAGACATCTACGTCATGTACGCGGACTTCAAAGGTGCCTTCAACGCCGCGGACCACCGAATCATGTTCAAACACATGCGTCAACTCGGTATGCCTCCCACCTTTGTCGACACATGCGAACAACTATACGGGGTCTCAACCACAGCATATATCACTCCTCACGGCCCCACCCCTTCCATCGACATCAATCGCGGAACCCTCCAGGGTGACACCCTCTCCCCCTTCCTATTCACCCTCTTCCTTGAACCCTTCCTTCGCTGGCTCACGGTGGGAAGCCGGGGCTACCGCCCAGGCCCCCCCGCCACTAACGCTGACCCCACAGCACCCACAGCCACCTACCCAGGACACGCCTTCGCAGACGACCTCAGCCTCGCCACGGGCTCGACCCCCAACTTGACCATCCAGCTAAGAAAACTCTCCCTCTTCAGCGCCTACACCGGCATGACGGTCAATATCCGCAAATGCTGCATCACCGGCGCCCTCTGGCGTACAGGCAACGCCCTCACCCGCGCCAACACTACCCTCCTCGCATCCCGCCTGCAAACACAGTTCATCTCCATAAACTCCATACCGGCCCCCATCCCCTCCATTGGCCCCAAGGACACATACAGAGTGCTAGGGGTCGAACTGAACACCTCTCTCAACTTCACCAAACATTGGCATGAACTCAAACGTACCACCGCATCCCTCATCACCGCCCTCTCCACCTCCCCACTAACTCAATCCCGCAGAATCAGGGTCATCCGTGGACTCCTCATCGGAAAGCATTTCACCCTCCAGCTCGGCCTCTTCACTGACTCCCAACTCGACACTCTCGAAGGACAAATCTGCCGCGCACTCCGCTCCGCCGTCTCCTCGGTACGTAACCTTCCCCGCACCGCCCTTCACCGCCCTACCTCAGACCTAGGATACGGTCTCCCCTCCCTCAAAGCCCACGCCGCACAACTCACAGTCTGTCACCTTCATAAAACCATGAACACCTCAGGCTACAGAGGCCACATGGCACGCGCGCATATACGCACCCTGTCCACAATGTATTCCCACTGGCCCTCGGAATCCATCATGTCAACCTGCCACACCCCACCCACACTAAAGTGCTTAGTCCGCGCCCAACGGGATGCGGGCACCCTATTCCACAACATCCCCCCACTCTCCCTCACCAACCCTATCGCCTCCACTATCCGCGCCCACTTCACCACTCAAGACAACGCCCTCCTCACCTCACTCCGAGACAAAGCCACACACATCACCGACCCTCACACATACAAACAAGCCTACTGCGATTTCTCCCCCCGCAAAACACACGCCTCCCTCCTACCCCGCCTTACCCCCCTCTGGAAAAATAACATCACCAAGTGGCCACAGGTCCTCCTCCGAGCCACCTCATCCTCCTTCCTCCTCAAATCCTGTAAATCCATCACCACACTCACGGGCTCCACCAACTCACTCTCAGTTCCCATCCGTCTCCTCGCCGCAATCCTCACCGAACCCCTCGATACTATCCACAACCGCCTCCCCATTACAAACCTCACTACCAACCAGGCATCCCCCCCCACCACTATACATCCCTCGTGGATCCCCCTCCTCTCCCCTCACCTCCCCCGCTCAACCCCCACCCTCCAATCCGGCATCTACACCTCCCGCACCACTCACCCCACCCCCATAGCGCCCATCACACACCTAGACACAGAATACCTCACCCCCTCCGACCACCACTACCCCCCCTGCGACGTAACACGCATCATTTCCAAACACAAAGACACGGAATACGGCCAAACACAATACATGGTTGAATGGGCCCCGGAACACCTCACGGAATGGGACATACAGCTACAACTCGACGACGGCTTCCGCCTCATCTCCTCCACTCCCACATCGGTATGCCTCCCCACCCCCTCCCCCTCTGCCTGCTCCATCTGTCATGAACCCCTACACACAGAACCCTCCTCCGCATGCTGCACATGCCCGCACTTTGCCATACACTCCCAGTGTCGCCCAGCTCAGGGCCCCGACACGTGGCAGTGCGACTGGTGTGCTCGCGGCCAACAACACGACCTCACCCATCTCCACGAAGTGCAGTGGGCCCCGTGCCTTCAACTCCACGACACCATCAGTGAGACCCCCTCCGGCCCCACCGCCCTCACCGCATTCAACTCCGGCTATGTCCCCTCCACCACACCCATTTTGCCGGACCCCGGACCCCCTCCGTGGTCACACCCCCTCATCACATTCAACCATGACCCCATCAACCCCGACCTTGACATGCTCCCTACCGGTAAATTCGCTATCCACGCACACCCCACACTTCACGATACCACTATACTTTGCACCCCCGACGGCCGCGCGGTCACCACCCTTAACGGCCCCCGCGTCCGCCACCTTTACCAACTCTTCCGCCCCGACCTCTCTCATCATACGTTCGAAGAAGAGGTCTACCGCCTCCTCACACGTCTAGGTTCACGTTCAGAAATCCACTCACCCACGCCCGCCACCACCACCCGCAACAGATGGGCCACCAGAGAAGACCTCCTTACAGCTCTCCGTCACACATTCCGCATACCCCGAAGATATAGTCTTCTCATCTAGCGGTAGCAATGCCCCGCACACCTGGCAAGGCACCAACATAGCTAACCCCGAATACGACCACGAATGCATGAGAAGAGCCATGGAACACGCAATCACCAGCGCACACCTCACAGCCCCTCACACACCCAGCGCAACCATCCTCATCCTCCCCCGATGGGAACACACACCCTACCGCCACTCCAAATACATCAACTCCCCATACACCCACCACCTTTACACCCTCCCCAATGACGCAAACACATTCCTGCCCCCCGACCAACACACTGGCAACCCCACCCCTACCCCATTCGGCACACGATGGATGGTCGACATATACCTCGTCGCTAACCCCCTCGCACTCTCCACCCTCCCATCACCCACAGCCATGACCGCACTTCACAACACTCTCGAATCTATCTACGACACTCACCTCCCCAACCCCATCATCACCCCCCCTCCTCCCCACCTCTTTGTCACCTACTCACCCCACTCAGCAGGTATATACCACCGCCCCCCAAACCCAACTCACCCCCTCACATACCCCCTCCCGGACCGCGTGCATCTAACGTACCCCCCTACCAGAGGCACCCCTGCTTGGAACTGGCAGGACTTTGTATACACAGACGGCTCGAAAAAAGGCAGCTCGACCCCCCTCGGAGCAGCAGCCACCCACCCCGCCTCGGACACCAAAATCAAAATCATGGTGACCTCTACCCCTCCCTCACATACAATAAATCGTGCTGAATTAGCTGGCATAGATATAGGCCTCCAACTTGGCCGCACCCACCTCCTCACAGACAGTGCGTGCTCCCTCCGCCTCATACAAGGTTACTTAAACTGCCCTTCCGCTTACCGCCACAACATTCACCGCGACACCCTCTTATCTATCACACACACCCTTAAAACCCGCTGCGAAGCAGGCATCCGTACACACCTCGGCAAAATCAAAGCCCACAACCATTCCATCGGCAACGACCTCGCAGACACCCTCGCCAACCAAGTCGCGGATGGTCACCCACCCGATACTACATACACCACAGGTTCAGAGGTCACGATAGGCCGCTGGACATGGCCATACACCCTCATCCCACAAACCCTAGGGGACCCCATACCCTACAGATACACCAACCTCAAACCCGACGCACACAACTGCAGCACAAAACACACACACACTCCTCTCTCGCAAACAACCAAACACGGAGCCCTCCTCGCCCGCGCCGCGAAGGACGGCGCCGATTTTTCTTACCACAAAAAACACTCTACTCTCACAAATATCCAGTTCACACACAAACAAGAATTCATGTGGGGCGTCCACAACTCCCGCCTACTTACTCACAACCCCACCCTGCGCTGCCCCCTATGTGGCCAATTCACTAGCAACGGCCACATGGCCGGTAACTGCCCCTCCGTGTCTGGTCTAAGACAGGACCGACACAACAGCGCTCTGCAACTCCTACTCTCCCTACTGGAACGCCACAACGGAGGACGCTGGGAAACCATCACCGCCGACTTCGGTAACAAACCCATAAAATCGTTTGATTCCCCCACCCCTGCCCACACCCCACTTGACTGCCACCCTCCTCACCCCACCCACATGCCCACCCGCCTTGTTGCTGCTGACGAAGGTCTCTCGCATGACTCCCTAACCTCATGCCCCGCCGTCCTCCCCCCTGAGATTCTCCCCCCCCTGCTTCGTCCCTCTGCACACAAACCTGACTTCATCCGCATCCTCGAACCCAGATTCGTTGGTCACTCCAACGGTCGCCGACGTTACGCATCCATAAAAAAGATCCAGATAGGAGAATGGAAGTACTGCACAGACAACAACCTCTCTCACACAGCCGACCTCATACGTGCCAAATACACACCCCTTGCGAACGCCATCAGAAACCACTGGCCTGGCACAGAAGTCGACATCCTCCCCATAGTCATGAGCCGCACAGGTACACCGCACACCTCCACCATCACGAGTCTCACCTCCCTTCTCACCGCCCGCACAGACCCTCCTGATAAACTCGTCTCCAAAGCACGCCTCGACACTTCTCGCATTCTTACACAACTCCATACGCATACTGTCCAATGGCTGCATCACCTCCTACGCATATACCGCATCAAGTCCCGCACGTCCTCCCGCCGCGCATCCGCACATTGCCTCCACGCACGACCCTGACTGCACACGTCCTTCACCTCTACTTGCACCCTCCCCGGGGGGGAGTAAAACCCCCGAACACCCTTGGAGAGGTTGGATTAGGTGGTTAACGGTCTAGCCCTGACTTGTAAGTTCCCTGTATGGCATAGTTGGGAGGGCCCAGAGACAGCAGCCGACGCATCCGGCTTTTGGTGAAAAACCGGCGCATACGGTACATGTTGTAAACAATTTCAATTTCAATTTCAATTTCAATAGTCATCAAAGTGCGACCCTAATTGTAGTTCATGGGGTCGATCTCGATACCATTGCATATTTTACCTGAGAGTCAGCCGTATGCGACAGGCTTAGGAAGTGCACCAAATAGAGTCTTGGGCATTCTAATGCGAATGTCCTCAAATTGTGGGCTGACTACGTACACATGGAATTTCCTTAATGAACGTTGAAAGAGATTATTTTTGTTATTTCATTGCTTACAAGAAGAACCTAGCAGATTAAACTAAGGAAACTCTTAAGCCACGCCGAGAATGCAACACGTGGAGGCGACAAGCGGCGCCTCACGCGCCGCTCGAGGAAGCACGGGGACGCTTGCGGCCCATGGCGCGGGTGAAGAGCGCCGTGGGCCGCAAGGCGTGGCCGCATGCCGTGGCTAGAGAAGGCATCCCAGCCGAGGAAGAAGCGGCCTCCGTGCCGTCCGCAGCGGCGGACAAACCGCGCAAGACGTTGTCCGCGTGAGCAACATGGACGGCGAGAGAGACCTTTCGACGCCAGGAGGCCAACAACTTGCCCACGTGCATCCCTTATTATTTTTGTTGTTTCTTAAAATATTTTGTTAATTGCGACAATTTTATTCTTTCCGATATTGTCGCGACTAATAATCTTTGTAGAGCTACCCGGTAGGTGAGTTCTTTCCCGATAAAATTACATATTTCAAGTCTTCAAAAGAGATGAAAAACGAGACTTCTAACATTCATTTATTTTGATATTTCAAGCGCTCAGCAGTGAATCCTAATAATACCATCAGGGGTAAATTACATGCACTCAGTGAAGCCTACTATCATCGCCAAGTTGTGTCGAAATTTCATAACAAGTAATGTGTACTTAAGCTTGACTGAGTACCAGTAAGGCGTTTGATTTGGTACGTAGGTGGCAGTAGGACAGTGTCGACATCGTGCCGGGTACTAAATATGTTTCAAATGCACCGGCATTGGAATATATTTTGAGTTTGGTGAAGACCAGTATTCCTTTTGCTATTCACAACAAAGGCAACATGAGTTATCTATAACACTAAATACCTAGCATCGGAAAAGCTAATCAAATGAACAGCAAAACAAAGACGGCAAGCATGTTGCCGAGAAGTGGCCGGGAATTCACCACTGGGAATCGGATTAGTTGGAATCGAAGATCATAGGTATTTTGCTCAGTCATTAAATTTATTGGAGATTTAGCGAACGGCCATGAAGATTAGCGTCTTCTGATGGTGTTATTGAAATGTTGCGCCACGCTCTCAGTTCTCGAATTAATGCTGCAAAGGGGGTGGCCACCTACGCTGCTCGCTTTCATGTTGGCTAGCGCCGACTGTTGTGCTATTGAGTTTCTTATTATTGCTAGTTGACATTCATACCGGATAACCACACATATCAAAATAAGCTTGCTAAAATGTGCGTGTGTGTGTGTGTGTGAGCCTCTAGTAGCCTACTATGTGAAGTTGGTTTAATATGATTGTTCGTCTCTCTGTGTATCCTTTATCGTCAGCTCGATTGGATTCGACATTACAAATGTGATCTCGTGATTTCGAAAATACAGGCTAATGGAGTATTATGGCGCACGCACTTATGGGGATTGGGATTTAGAGTCGTCTTTAACTACTGCACATTGCTGCAATGGGTACAATACTATACAATACTTAATAAACATAGAAAACCGAGAGAGAAAGAGAATATGTTTGCGTGTGTGTGTGTCTAGTATCATCATTACTATCTGTTAATTCATGTACACACGGAATGGCATGAAGGGGGATATAACCGCCGCTTCCCGGAACGAAGATGTACGCCTTATCCAAGTACCGCCAAAAGTCGATATCCGATAGGAACATATTGTGTATATGAACCCATCCCATCGCATTGCGACTGAGCGGCGAACACCTATAGCGAACACCTATAGGTGGAGGGCCAAGACTCCCCCGGAGTCTAGCGTACATATGTGTCCATTAGTAGTCCTACGGAGGGATATGTAAACACTCCCCCTTAATGGACAAACTCCGACCGGTGCCCTAGTAAACCCCGCGAAAACGCGGAGGGCCCATAACTTGTTAATCCATGTACACACGGAATGGCATGAAGGGGGATAGAACCGCCGCTTCCCGGAACGGAGATGTACGCCTTATCCAAGTACCGCCAAAAGTCATTACCCGATAGGAACATATTGTGTATATGAACCCATCGCATCGCATTGCGACTGAGCGGCGAACACCTATAGCGAACACCTATAGGTGGAGGGCCAAGACTCCCCCGGAGTCTAGCGTACAAATGTGTCTATTAGTAGTCCTACAGAGGGATATGTGTCCTTAACTATTATCTTGTTGCTTGTGGCGGTTAGCCTCCTCAAGCTAAGCGCTAGCACAAATCAGTTCTAATCTGTCTAGTTCTGTCGTTGCAAGATGGCAAAATGATGTTGTTGAGAGACGATGGTGAAAGATGTTTCAGTGTTGTACTTAAGCAGTATATATTATAAGTGAACAATGGAATTGTTAAATGGTTCTGTCACCTCCCTCTATTGCACTGGGCTTAAATAGGTTTCTGCCCAGATTGCTTACGCTTGCAAGCTACGCTTACGTGCCAGGCGTTAAGGCTGTCTAACCGTCGTCATCTGTCCTCGAGACGCGGCCTGCCTAGCATTGGGTTTCACGACGCGGCTCCTTCTGCATCGAAGAACTCGCTTAGGCGCGTCATCTGGCTGGTTAGATTAATTATGCGTATCTGTACGTACCGGGAGGTACTGGTCGTACTGTAGCATCAACACCCTTATGAATATTACAGTAGCGACGTACCCACGTTTGTACGTCCATCCTATGGAAAAGCACGAATTAGTGTTTGTAACGAGTACATGTACAATGTCTTGCAATGTACTTTTGCAGGACTGTACTCGTCACACTCGTACCCTCCCCCTCTTAACAGATCTTGAGGCCGCCGCGAGGCAGACCTCCGTGGTCTAAGCTCCTTTACTGAAGCACTTACTGGGACTCAGGAATGCGCGCTGGGTGAGCGTGCATGAAGGCGATGTACGCCTGAGTCTTGGCAAACTTGTGCCATTGGGGCGTCTCAAAGAAATCTTGTAACGCTGTGGTCCGGTGTACTTCATTCAACCGGTGCCAGACAAGTGGAATGTCGTCATCGCTGAAGTGCGTCATGAAGAGCAGATATTTGCCTCGTCGCCCAGGTAGCGACTTGATGCACACATCAGAGATGTGCGAGACATCAAACTCCTCGTCGTTTCCTTCATGTACAGTCACCGGGACATCTGATCGTAGTGGAGCGGTAGAGCAGGGTCGTAAGTTGTTAACATGGAACACATAATGTAAGCGTACTGTCGTTGGTAGTTTTAATCTGTAACTGTGTTTTCCAATTTGCTCCTCCACTAGAAAAGGTCCAAGCTGTTTGTCTCTGAGTTTCCGGTTCGGTTGTCCTCGCAGAAAAAGGTTTGCTGTGACGACTGACACCTTGTCTCCCTTAGCGAAGTGTGGTGTTGTAGACGGTTTTGTGCGTGCTTGCATCTCATCCTTGTGTAGCTGTAACACTGAGCGTACCAGGGTGTGTACTTCCTGTAACAAACTCAATCGTTATGATGCGTCTTGCGAAATTGGAATCGATGGTCGCATGCTGAGCAGCAGGTCACGAGGCTCCTCAGGAGAGAACCCAAAGTTAGCCTCGAACGGTGTGTGCTCAATTCCGAGTGCACGTGAAGCGTTGTACGCGAATTCCACTTGTGGTAGTAGTGTTGTCAAGTCAGAGCCACCATAGCAACGAAGAAGCTGCTGAAACGTGCTGTTCACTCGCTCTGCCAACCCGTCCGTTTCTGGATGTCGACAGGAAGACATGTTCAAACGCGTTCCGAGACGTCTCCAAAGAGTCTGCCAGAAGGCACTGACGAATTTCGGGTCGCGGTCGCTAATCAGCACACGGGGCAGTCCATGTGAACGGTAG
This sequence comes from Tetraselmis chui, assembly GCA_026401115.1. Taxonomy (NCBI): domain Eukaryota; kingdom Viridiplantae; phylum Chlorophyta; class Chlorodendrophyceae; order Chlorodendrales; family Chlorodendraceae; genus Tetraselmis; species Tetraselmis chui. The sequence continues at coordinate 14,646 of JAPMLY010002122.1, forward strand.
ACTCCCTGTAAAAAGAAAGTTGCAGTTTCTTCGGCAGTAATTGACTCTGTACATGGCAGAAAATGGGCCATTCGAGTTAGATGGTCGACTACAATCAGCACACTGTTAAAGCCATTGCTCTCATGTAAGTGTGTCGGGTAGTCAAGACCAACTGTATGCCACGGTCTGGGTGGAACAGGTAATGGGTAAAGAGTCGCAACCATCTGCGGTCGAATCTTTGCTCGTCGACATACGACGCAGCGTTAACAGAAATCTTTCACATCTTGGCGAATACGTTTCCACCAGAATCTGTCGAGTGCTTTAGCAAGAGTGCTAGCAACTCCTCTGTGACCAGCTGACGAACTTTCGTGCAGCTCTGTGATCAATCTCAGTCGGAGCTCAGAGTTCTGTGGTATACAGAGGCGATCGAGGCGCCAAAAGTATCCGTCTATGGCTTCTATCCGACTGTCTTTCGTCCACTCACCCTCGTCCCCATAAAACGAGTCTTGTGAGAACCCCTCGCGAATGAGATCAGCGAACTCAGGGCTCAGTTGCAACGCGTTAACAGTCAGTAAATTTAACTGCGCGTCTTCAAACAACAGCTGGGACCTCCGTCGTAATTCTCGATCTGACGGAACCTCGCCATCCCAAAATAATGGAATTGTGGCCTGAGGTACGAAGTCTGGACACCGGCTTAACGGGTCAGCTTCGTTCAGAGCTCCCTTGCGAAATGCAAGTGTCATCGAGCCCACAAACGGTTGCAAATCCCGCAGGTATCTTGCTTGCCGCTTGTTCAGCCTGTTGTTCGGTTGCCTGAGCATATGTCGCAGTGTGTTGTGGTCTGTTACGACAAGGAACTTAGAGCATCCTTCAAGATAGCACCTCCAATGCTTGACAGCTTCGCATACGGCCAAAGCTTCTAAGTCGTACGCAGAGTAAGTGTTACCACGCTCAGCTGGATTCAGCTTACGCGCCCAGTAAGAGACTGGTTGAAGACCTCCTCCTTGGTCTTGCAACAAGACTGCTCCAATACCCACTGTTGAAGCATCTGTAGCCACGGTGAACGTCGCGTCCGAGCCGACCTCCGGAAGGATCAGGCATGGCGCGGAAATGAGCCGTAACTTGAGAGTCTCAAAGGCTTCCAAACAGGCAGGCGTCAGCGTAACCTTCTGTGGCTGGGACTTCCGCAGTAAGTCCGTCAATGGAGCCGTAAGGTCGCTAAAATGATGTATAAATCTAGCGTAGAAGTTGCAGAACTATACGAAACTGCGAACCTCCTTCTGCGTCTTGGGCACTGGCCAGTCTGCAACGGCCTCGACTTTCTTTGTGGAAACCGAAATTTTACAGGCTGACACAGTGTAGCCCAAGTACTCCATCTCTTGTAGTCCGAAGAAGCATTTCTTAAGGCGTAATTTCAAGCCCTCCTCCTTAAATCGTTGTAGCACGAGACGCAGGTGCTCCAGGTGCTCCTTCAGAGTTCGACTGTAAACACATACGTCATCGAGGTAGACTGTCACGAACTTCTGTAAAAGTCGCGAAGTATGTCATTCATCATCCTCTGAAATGTAGGTGGCGCATTACACAGGCCAAACGGCATGGCGACCCATTTTCCATTAAGCCATCATGGGTCTGAAAAGCCGTCTTGTGAACGTCTTGGTCACGCACTCGAACTTGCCAGAAGCCAGAGGCGAGGTCGAGGTGTGTGTAAAAGTTCGCGTCCTTAGGTTCGTCTAGAGTGTCATCCACACGCGGAAGTGGGTAAGCATCGTTACGCGTAATCTCGTTAAGGCCACGGTAGTCAATGCACAAACGTAGCGAGCCATCAGCTTTCCGCACAAAAAGAATTGGCGAGCAGAACTCACTGTAGCTGGGACGGACCAGACCAGCCTCCACTGCATCTTTGAGCTGTCGATTTAGCTCCGCGCGCTCTGCAGGTGACAATCTGTTTAGCCGTTGGCGTCGCATCGGGCCAGTTGTTTCAATGGGATGATCCCACTGTCGGCTTACAGGTGGAGAGTCGACAGGTTGCAGTAACTCCGGGAAGTCATCGAAAAGTAACGACCGGAAGTTGTCGCGTTGTTCTGCAGTTAGTTCCTCTCCAATGTGAAAGTCTGTTGGTTGTTCAGCGGCTGACGTAAGGTCAATGACGTAAAATTCAGCATGACGTCCTCTGCTGCGGCGCGTCTTGCGCATGAGTTTCTGAACTTTAGTAGACGACAGCAGCAGACACTCAAGGCGTCGTTCCTCGAGTGTAGTCTCCACTGCAGTGCCATCCATCAGTGTAAAAACCCTGGTTGTGCCAAACTGTAAAGAGGCATGTTCGTCATCAAGCCATGGTAAACCCATGATTAAATGAGCTGCACGTAAATCACGTAAGACGTAAAAAGTCCGGTGAAATTCGTGTCGAGCCAGCTCAAAAGTAACATCACAGACTGTTGAAGAAGTTACTCGTTGTCCGTTGGCGAGTCGAACTAGGGTCTTAGTCGTAGACTTCCGAGTCTGTAAAGTAAAGCGTCGTACAAAGTCCTCTGACACGAAATCAATCGTCGCAGCGCCGTCTACTAATCCAGAAATTTGGTGTCCGCCATCATGAGTTTTCACAGTCAGCTCAGCTCGAATTAACGGGCGAGCTTCCGTGAGGTCAGTCAGTAGGGTTGTAACTGGCGAAGAAAATTGTCGCAGCGTAGCGATGGACGGTTCCGTGTCGTCAGGAGGTACAAGTACCGAGTCGGGTTGATCAGTTGTTGTAGGTGTTGTCGAGTCGTAAAACGCACAATCTGCGTCGACTAACCACAGCTTTACAGGCCAAGGAGTTGGAGCAACCAACTCCTGTTGCGCTGGGTTCTCCAGTGACTGACGAGTAAAAAGCTGTGTCCTTGCTGGGAATTCTTGGTAGAGTTTCTAGTTCTTAGTCAGTTGAGCAAACTTCGCCCACTTTGGTAGTACAAATACAGCCATCGTAGATGTCGGAGATGTTCGACGACAATCCTCAAAATGCTGTGCAATCTGCTCAGCTAACTCCCATGGTGGGTTGATGAACACCCGTTCTCCTGTCAAGTCCCTCTCAAGAATCGAGTCACTCGGCGAACAGTGAGGTAAGTCACCGTGCGAGTTTAGACCTTCATCATCAGCACATCCCTCCAAAGTGAAGTTGAATCGTGCATGCAGAGGGTCAAAGACTGAGTCAACCAGTTTCCAATCAATTGAACGTCTGGTTACATGTTTACGACTATGTCTCTGCTTAGTCTGACGACGACGACCTGCTCCTAACGTTGTATGTGTCGCGACTGTAGTCGATGGAGATGCCGAAGGTGTTTCGACAACCTCTGTCGCTAACAGTGTCTCAAAACGAACAGTAGATGTAGCCGGCTGCTCCAGCTCGTCGGTAGAACAGCCTTGCCACCATCATTGCTTCTTAGACTGAGGTTCCATAGGTGCCTTACCCTTCCACTCCGGGCACTGGAACAGTCGGTGTCCCTTCTTGTGGCACTTGAAACAGAGTCCCTCCTCCATATGTCGCTTGCGCTCTTCATGTGTCATCGCATTTGCGAGAGTGTTGAAATCAACACGGCTAGATGTTTGACCACGTCCACCATAGGTTGCCTCCACGTCCACGTCCACGGCCACGACCACGGCCACCTCCATTACGCTTCCAGATCTTAGAGGCGTCGACTAGAGGGTCTTCAAAGTTGCGCTTGCGCGTTGGTTGTGCAGATGGGCCAGCGGAAGACCGCATGTTGCCGAGTTCCGGCGAATCCGTAACGACGTCATTCATGAAATTTTGCAGCTCCAACAGAGCAATCTGGTACCCCTTCTGAGCTCGGTGTGACTTCGGCTGGTTCTTCAACGTAAAGTTCGCCATACCGTTAATGAAGCGAACGCACTGCACATCGGCTGTAAGGTTCTGACGAGACCGACGTAAGAAGTCGTTGTACTGCTTGGTGTAGAAGGCGTAACTCATCGTGTTGCTCTGCGTAAAGTTCACCAAAGCATTAATTGCGTCGTCTTGAATGTTCGGAAGAAACGTTGTCTTGCGTAACTCCGCGACAAGCTCGTCATATGTAGATGGAATAGCAGCTTGGGTTTTACGGTTCAGCCACCACCCATTCAGATGTCATGAGAACTGTGAAGTAACCCATATAACCGAGTCGTAGGAGTCAGCCGTAATGCCAAGCATTAGAAAACGTTGAGGCTGAGCTTCAAGCCAATCCTCCAGTTCATTAGCGATTCGGCCATTTTGTAATGGTGAGTTAATCGCAGCTTTACGCTGTGTCTCCGTGAGAGTAACAAGTAGTCCAACCAAGTTCTGAGTAGGCATCGGCATTCCCACACGTAATTCACCACTCAGCTGATTGATGTGTCCACGAATCAATAGCTAGACAGGACCAGAGTCGACCGACGTAAACCGGGAGAACATGAAGAACTGTCTCGGAATAGATGTGTCGTCTTGAAAGACCGGGCTGTGTGAGTAGACTGCTCGACAAAAAGTCTCCCATTGAGTCACGTGATCGAAGTGAAGTAACTCGCTCTTGTGCTTCTCAGCACGAAGTAACCCCGTCTTAGCGGGCGTAAGGTTCAGACCGTCAATGTTAATTGATTCCGGAACGACGTAAGTACCATCCGGATTAATTGTCGACTGTGTTGTAACAGCCTGCTCAACCTGAGCAGGTGTACGTAAGTGGCTCGTAGCAAACATGACAACGATAGAAGCCGAGTACACGTAGACTAGCTGTAGTCCTTGAGGTAACGCAACTCGAACAGGAGCGTCACTCAACAGCTTTAATCATCCGGTGTCAGAGTAAGACCGGTTTCCTCGTGTAACTCTCGAACAGCAGCGTCCACAGGCTCTTCGTTAGGTAAGACAGAGCCAGCCGGGAACCAAATTTTACCGGTACGAGGCTCACGTTGTAATACGAGCTTCACATCCGACAGTTTAGTTCCTCCAACATGAATTACTAACACCACGTAATGTCCAGGTCCTACAGAAGCCATCTTGAATCAATAAGGCAACGTCGAGCGAATCAATGAGCAACGAAAACGTGCGTCGACCAAAGAGCTCCGAAACCAGTGTGGCGGTTAGCCTTGTCAAGCTAAACGCTAGTACAAATCAGTTCTAATCTGTCTAGTTCTGTCGTTGCAAGATGGCAAAATGATGTTGTTGAGAGACGATGGTGAAAGATGTTTCAGTGTTGTACTTAAGCAGTATATGTTGTAAGTGAACAATGGAATTGTTAAATTATTTTGTCACCTCCCTCTACTGCACTGGGCTTAAATACGTTTCTGCCCAGATTGATTACGCTTGCAAGCTACGCTTACGTGTCTGGCGTTAAGGCTGTCTAACCGTCGTCATCTGTCCTGAGACGCGGCCTGCCTAGCATTGGGTTTCACGGCGCGGCTCCTTCTGCATCGAAGAACTCGCTTAGGCGCGTCATCTGGTTGGTTAGATTAATTATGCGTATCTGTACGTACCGGGAGGTACTGGTCGTACTGTAGCATTAGCACCCTTATGATTATTGCAGCAGCGACGTGCCCACGTTTGTACGTCCATCCTATGGAAAAGCACGAATTAGTGTTTGTAACGAGTACATGTACAATGTCCCGCAATGTACTGTTGCAAGACTGTACTCGTCACATGTTGCACTTGTTTC
>JAPMLY010002123.1:0-67712 GCA_026401115.1 Tetraselmis chui
GAGTAGGAGGTGATGTAGCTATTGGACGGTATGCGCATGGAGTTGTGCAAGGATGCGAGACGTGTCGAGGCGTGCTTTGGAGACGAGTTTATCAGGAGGGTCGGTGCGGGCGGTGAGTAGGGAGGTGAGACTCGTGATGGTGGAGGAGTGCGGTGTACCTGTGCGGCTCATGACAATGGGAAGGATGTCAACCACGGTGCCTGGCCAATGGCTGCGGATGGCGTTTGCAAGGGGTGTGTATTTGGCACGGATGAGGTGAGCTATGTGGGAGAGGTTGTTGTTCGTGCAGTGCTTTCATTCCCTATCTGAATCTTTTTTATGGATGCGTAACGGCGGCGACCGTTTGTGTGGCCAACGAACCGAGGTTCGAGGAGGCGGATAAAGTCGGGTTTGTGTGCGGGGGGTCGTAGCGCGGGGGGGGGGGATCTCAGGTGGGAGGATGGCGGGACACGAGGTTAGGGAGTCGGGTGAGAGACCTTCGTCAGCATCAACAAGGCGGGTGGGCATGTGGGTAGGGTGGGGTGGGTGACAGTCAAGCGGAGTGTGGGCATGAGAGGGGGTAGCAAAGGATTTTATGGGTTTGTTACCGAAGTCTGCGGTGATGGTTTCCCAACGTCCTCCGTTGTGACGCTCCAATAGGGAGAGTAGGAGTTGCAGCGCGCTGTTGTGTCGGTCTTGTCTTAGGCCAGACATGGTGGGGCAGTTACCGGCCATGTGGCCGTTGCTAGTGAATTGGCCACAGAGGGGGCAACGCAGGGTGGGGTTATGAGTGAGGAGGCGGGTGTTGTGGAGTCCCCACATGAATTCTTGTATGTGTGTGAACTGGATATTTGTGAGGGTTGAGTGTTTTTTGTGGTAAGAGAAATCGGCGCCGTCCTTCGCGACGCGGGCGAGGAGGGCACCGTGTTTGGTTGTTTGCGAGAGAGGTGTGTGTGTGTGTTTGGTGTTGTAGGTGTGTGCGTCAGCTTTGAGGTTGGTGTATCTGTAGGGTATGGGGTCTCCTAGGGTTTGTGGAATGAGGGTGTATGGCCAGGTCCAGTGGCCTATCGACTCGTCAGAACATGTGGTGTATGTAGTGTCGGGTGGGTGACCATCCGCGACTAGGTTGGCGAGGGTGTCTGCGAGGTCGTTACCTAGGGAGTGGTTGTGGGCTTTGATTTTGCCGAGGTGGGTACGGATGCCTACGTGACAGCGGGTTTTAAGGGTGTGTGTGATGGATAAGAGGGTGTCGCGGTGGATGTTGTGTTTGTAAGCGGAAGGGCAGTTTAAGTATCCTTGTATGAGGCGGAGGGAGCACGCACTGTCAGTGAGGAGGTCGGTGCGGCCAAGTTGGAGGCCTATATCTATGACAGCTAATTCAGCGCGATTTATTGTGTGTGAGGGAGGGGTAGAGGTCACCATGATTTTGATTTTGGTGTCCGAGGCGGGGTGGGTAACTGCTGCTCCGAGGGGGGACGAGCTTCCTTTTTTCGAGCCGTCTGTGTATACAAAGTCCTGCCAGTTCCAAGCAAGGGTACCGCTGGTTGGGGGGTATGTTAGATGCACGCGTTCCGGGAGTGGGTACGTGAGAGGGTGAGTCGGGTTTGGGGGGAGGTGGTATATACATGCTGAGTGGGGTGAGTAGGTGTCAAAGAGGTGTGGAGGTGGGGGGGTGATGATGGGGTTGGGGAGGTGAGTGTCGTAGATAGATTCGAGAGTGTTGTGAAGTGCGGTCATGGCTGTGGGTGATGGGAGGGTGGAGAGTGCGAGGGGGTTAGCGACGAGGTATATGTCGACCATCCATCGTGTGCCGAATGGGGTAGGGGTGGGGTTGCCAGTGTGCTGGTCGGGGGGTAAGAAGGTGTTTGCGTCATTGGGGAGGGTGTAAAGGTGGTGGGTGTATGGGGAGTTGATGTAATTGGAGTGGCGGTAGGGTGTGTGTTCCTATCGGGGGAGGATGAGGATGGTTGCGCTGGGTGTGTGGGGGGCTGTGAGGTGTGCGGTGGTGATTTGTGGTTCCATGGCTCGTCGCATGCATTCGTGGTCGTATTCGGGGTTGGCTATGTTGGTGCCTTGCCATGTGTGTGGGGCATTGCTGCCGCTAGATGAGAAGACTATATCTTCGGGGTAGAGGGAGTGGTAGGTGTGGGAGTGAAGGGATTTATTGAGGGGGTCGGAGTAGAGTTCTGTTTGTATGTGGAATGTGTGGCGGAGAGCTGTGAGTAGGTCTTCTCTAGAGGCCCATCTATTACGGGTGGTGGTAGCGGGTGTGGGTGAGTGGATTTCTGAGCGAGAGCCTAGGCGGGTGAGGAGGTGGTAGACCTCCTCTTCGAACGTATGTTGCGTGAGGTCGGGGCGGAAGAGTTGAAAGAGGTGGCGGACGCGGGGGCCGTTAAGGGTGGTGACCGTGCGGCCGTCGGGAGTGCATAGTACGGTGGTGTCGTGGAGTGATGGGTGTGCGTGGATGGCGAATTTGCCGGTAGGGAGCATGTCGAGGTCGGGGTTAATGGGGTCGTGGTTGAATGTGATTAGAGGGTGTGACCACGGAGGGGGTCCGGGTTCTGGCAGAATGGGTGTGGTGGAGGGGACGAAGCCAGAGTTAAATGCGGTGAGGGCGGTTGGGCCGGAGGGAGTCTCACTGATGGTGTCGTGTAGTTGTAGGCAAGGGGCCCACTGGACTTCGTTGAGGCGGGTGAGGTCGTGTTGTTGGCCGCGAGCACACCACTCGCACTGCCATGTGGCGGGTCCCTGAGCTGGGCGGCATTGGGAATGTATGGCGAAGTGCGGGCATGTGCAGCAGGTGGAGGTGGGTTCTGTATGCAGTGGGTCATGACATATGGAGCAGGCGGTGGGGGAGGGGGTGGGGAGCCATACCGATGTGGGGGTGGAGGAGATGAGGCGGAAGCCGTCGTCGAGTTGTAACTGAATGTCCCATTCCGTGAGGTGTTCCGGGGCCCATTCAACCATGTACTGCGTTTGGCCGTATTCTGAGTCCTTGTGTTTAGAAATGATGCGTGTTACGTCGCAGGGGGGGTAGTGGTGGTCCGAGGGTTAATGTTGTGCTATTTGCGGTTCTCTATTTCCCCATTAGTGGCGGTCGGCCGGCCTTGCCGGTGCCATCGCTTTTGTCACTTTTTTTCACTTTTGTTGTCACCACATCCAGCCCCCTTGAGGGGCCAGCACTATCTCCGTGTAACCATCTACTTCCCAATTCCAAAAGGTTATGGGCCCCCTCCAAGTTACAAGATAAAAGAGCGTGTGTAAAGCGCTCGGCGCCACGCTAGTCATGTTCACCCACTCCAACGTAAAAAATAGTGGAGCGTGTGTAAAGCGCTCGGCGCCACGCTAGTCATGTTGACCCACTCCAACGTAAAAAGTAGTAGAGCGTGTGTAAAGCGCTCGGCGCCACGCTAGTCCTACCTCGTCCAGCTAATACCACGCTTCGCCTTCGAGTTGGTTGTCCTACCATCTCCCACGCAAAAAAGGAGAAGAGAGTTTATAAAGCGCCCGGCGCCACGCTCGCCCCACCCAGCTTTCAGCCCCACCCAACCTTCAGCCTACCGATGCTCTCGACCGAATTTGGCTTTTACGCCGACCCGCGAAAATTCGGCCCGCGCGCACTTTCATTAGTACTGTTATTGTTTTTTCCCGAGGCACCACCGCAACGCTCACTTGAAGTGGCGAGGACCTAGCCTTGCCCACGGCGAAAGTGGGGGTCAACATAAGCAAAGCCCGTCCATGCTTTTGCGTGCCAACACGCTCTTGACACCTCTATTGGCTTTGCTCCTTCCACGCCGGTTGCTCTCATGCGTCGGACACTTTTCCCCGCCACATGTTAGACTAGTACACCCCGCAGTATATTTGGAACCGCTTCATATCGGCAACTCGCCGGTAGCGGCACGTCCTTGTGAGCACTTGTCGCTACACCTACCCGGCATGAGACACGCGCTACCATCATAACACCTTGTACCAAGATGGCGTCGTCCTCGACAAAAGCTAGGACAACGGCAAGACCTCGGCTACCTTGAGGGGGGGTGCACGTTCTGTCACACATGTATGTAAGATACGTTGTTAGCACTAGCATCCCGTTGCCTAGTGCTTATGTACAAGACAACTATCTGTCATCCTAGTACTTAATGTTGTGCTATTAGCGGTTCTTTATTTCCTCGTTAGCGGCGGTCGGCCGGTTTTGCCGGAGCCTTTGCCGGCCGTTATCTCTCTCCTTCTCACTTGTCTAGTCACCACAGCCGTCGTCGCCCTTGGGCTTGTCGACGCGTCTCACTCAACTTGCCGTCCCCCCTCTCGTGAATCCAAAAGCGAGCAAGGGGGCGGCACGACCTCCGTGTAGCCAACTACTTCCCGATTCCAACATATGCAAACCTTTATGTTTAAAACAATTGCCCTACCCGTGGGAGACTGGTTCGCCCATTTCACCGTGGGAGGCCTTGCCCCCCTCCACAACAGACATATCGACTATACCCCTACCGTCCTCCGACAGTTCTACATGTGGGACCACGACTGCAATGTGATGGAAAAGTCGGGATTCGCCATACTCCCCCGGCCGATCGGATGGCCAGTGCGGTCTTCGACTCTATCAACTACCGCGGGGATACCGCTAGAGGCCGAACATGTCTACATACTCTCTACTCTTCCCTGACAGCGGCGGGAGTAAACGTGTCCCATTATCCGACATAAACATCTTTTACTACCGACGGACCGGACGGAGTCCGCGTCATCGCTATGGGCGAAGCGGACGCTACCTTCAAAGACATCCGCAAGGTGGTCCTTAGCCTCACCTCCCCACTTCCCCTCCTCTATGCCACCATCGTCAACAAGATTACCATACACTTTACGTCCGACCCGACCAACCCCCGACTGCTACGTTTCTACCGCGTCCCGAAACCCCCGCTAGAGGAAGGAGAAATCCTACCACCGAAGCTTATTCCACACCCCCCGAGCAGACCTCTTCCTCAACAATCGACCTCCTACCCCCGTCTTTGATCTTACGTGGGCCTCAAGCGGCCTCTCCTCCCAGAAGAATACCCGCCCTACTCGACACAACCATACAACGGACGGGCACAAAATTATTTGTGCCTCGGTGACCCTCCACGCTCACGGCTCGAGCATTCTCGGGGGCTCGGCCAAGCTATTCACACCTATCAACCGCTTGTCATGCCTATCGCGTACCATAGATAGGCTCATGCGTCTTTAATCTCTTACCCAACCCAGCCCGGAGACGGACCGCACTGACAGCTCAACCCAACCCCCCGATCCCGCTCGGGCCAGTGTCACGACCGACTAGCCCGATGCCTACCCAAAAGCAAACTCTGCCGCTAGACCAACCTACCGCTATGGAGGAGGACCACCCACACAATAGAGCCCCAGTTGAAGCCCCGTGGCATACAGTTCGACCTCCTAAACGCCGCCCCCATGATTCCCAAGCCGACTCACTTGAAGCGGAAGACTACGAGCAGCGCGTGGTCTCCGTCCGGCTCGCCCTCCGTACAGCTTCCCCCTCCTCACGCCAGCGAATCGCATAAAAATACGCCGCCATGGTTGTTTAAGACCCCCTCATGCTCCCCCAACCCGGCGGTTAAATGCAACGCCCCGACCATGACGTCATATCCTCCCTTCCACCACGCACGTCAACCTCCACGCCACAATGCACCCGTCTCTCTCCCTCTGAATCTACCGCGGTAGATATCTCCTCGGATGACATCCCGCGCCGTCCGTCTCCATCTCAACTCCCATCAACGGTCCACTCCGCAGGAAACCGAATAGAATAGGCACCCGCGCCTCGACCTTCACCCCGGAAGGGAATGCTAACGGTGAGACGTCGTTGGCTGCCTTAACCGTTCTTCCCAAGGGGTGTGCCAATACTGGGTGAGGGAAGAGAAGGGGACTAGCATGCCATTCCCGTAGCAAGGCGATCGGAGTTAGCAATACAACTAACTGCATGATATCTCTTTTCCCGTGGCGATGGGGGATTTTGTGGATTTCACAACGGGACTTTACCGCTGAGCAGTATGTAATAAAGTGCATTTCATCCTCCGGCCTTGCCGGAATTTGATTATCCCCCATGTACGGTTTTACTAACTTAGTCCCTAGGAATATCTAGGACTAGGGATGCCGGCCTGAATTTTGCACTTTAAGTCCTAGATGATATATGCAAAAAGGGCCTTAGATAGCACCCGCGCAACGCGACAGCGGTACATGTTGCTAATCATTTTCTCTTTCTTCCCACGGTGACTTACCTCATTGTTCGTCGAGTACCTTTGTTATGGAGAGAGGCTCATGCGGAGAGAGAGAGGGTGTTCGTCAATCCACCATGGGAGCTAGCTGAGCGGACTGCGCAACATTTCGAGAAATGTAGGCGTACAGCTCCGACATCTACGTTGGCTGTGTTTGTTCTGCCTAGGTGGGCCAAATTCAACGAGCTCACTCGCCATTGGAAGTTGTTCCGGGAGTTTCCTGCTAGGACACCATTGTTTACTCGTCAGCTGTGGACAACCCGACCAAACAACAGGTCGTGGCGCCCAATCCATAGTCATTAAAATTGCAGTTGGTCGACGCTGATTGTGAGTTTTTTTGATGCAGCCCCAACTATAACTCCTATAGTACTTGCCGATCCTCCATCGGTCCATGTACCAATAGACGAGCATACATAGTCCATCACTAGGACAATTTTCCCCGGACGCTACCGCCATGTTAGTGGACCTCACCGAAGCTCGCTCTCTTATTCGAGCCGAGGTGCGCGTGAAAACTCTTGATGGCCGACAGCAAATTTTCGTATTAGTCGACTGCGCTGCGGTATTTAACGTCGTGTTTGAGGACTTGCACGATGTTTTCGCTACCAACACGCAAGTCCAAGGTCAAGAGTCCAATTCGCCTCGCTAATGGACAACGCGAGACGTCTTCGATAGTAAGCGATAATACTTTCGAGTAGGCTCGACACGAGTTTTAACGGGATTTTTACGTCTTACGTCGTGATTTGCGCGCTGTTGATCAAGTGCTCGGTTTGCCACGACTAGACTGGGAACAAGCATTTTTACATTTCGACACGACGCGTTTTTTCACCATGTAGATGAACGGCACATCACTGGATATCCAAACGAAAGAGCGCCGTCTTGAGTGTCTCTGATTCTAATATGGTAATTTTCAGAAGCTCATACGCAAGACGTACCGAACAAGGATGGGACGTCAAGCTGAGTTCTTTGTGATTAACGCCACGCCGGCTACGGAACAATCGGCCGAGTTTCACACATAAGGGGAGCTATTGAAGAGCAACGTAACGAACATCTTTCGGACGTTATTGTAAGATAACTTACCATAGCTAATGCAGCCTGTTAACTCGCCGCAAGTAAGCCGACAGTGGGATCATTCCATTGAAAAAATTGGCCCGATGAAACGCCAGCGTCTCAACAAGCTGTCGCATGCACATCGCACTGAGCTCAACCGACAGCTTAAAGACGATTTGGAGGCTGAATCAATTCGCCCGTGTCACAGTGAGTTTGGCTCGCCAATTCTTTTCGTGCAGAAAGTTTATGGCTCGCTACGGACGTGCATTGACTACCGTGGCCTTAATGAGGTTACGCGTAAGGGCACTTGCCCACTTCCACGCGGGGACGACACACTCGATGAGCTGGAGGACGCGAACTTTTACACCCATCTCGACTCAGCGTCTAGCTTATTATGGCAAGTTTGAGCTTGTGAAGAGGACATTCACAAGACCGCGATTTAGACACCTCATGGTTTGATGGACTGGGTCGCCATGCCGTTCGGACTGTGCAATGCTCTAGCTACGTTTTAGCGTATGATTAATGACAACATGCGCGACTTTTTACACAAGCTCGTTGTAGTCTGCCTTGACGACGTATGTGTCTACAATCAAATCCTAGAGGAGCACCCTAAGCACCTTCGCCATGTGCTTTAGGGTTTTAAGGAGGAGGGCATTAAGTTTCGCTTCAAGAAATGTTGCTTTGGTCGAGATACATAGTACTGGGGCTACATTGTGTTGGGAGGCAAGGTTTCGGTTTCGACAATTAAAGTCAATGATGTTCACGATTGGCCAATCACGATGCAAAAAAGAAAGTTGGTAGCTTTTTGCATTTCTGCAACTTCTACGCCGGGTTCATTAACCATTTTAGCGACCTTACGGCTCCGTTGACGGACTTTCTCCGGAAGTCCAAGCCAAAAAAGGTTTAGAAGCCTTCGAGACTACTCTAAAGACACGGCTCATTTCCGCTCCATATCTGAGACTTCCGGAGGTCAGCTCGGACACGACGTTCACCGTGGCTACATGTACTTCGACATTGGGGATTGCGGCAATCATGCTGCAAGACCGAGGAGGAGGTCCTCCACAAGTCTCTTACTAAGCGCCTTTTCAAAATCCGGCCGAGCGCAACAACACCTACTCTGCCTAGAACTTGGAGGCCTTGGCGGTATGCGGGGCAATTAAGCAACGGGGTGTTACCTTGAAGATCCAGTCGCTGTGAGAAGATGCACATTTGAATGTAGTAACTGTTTTTGCATTGAGATTGGGCCATGAGTTCGTTGATCCCATTAGCGAGGGGCACTCCCAAGACTCGTTTTATGGGGACGAGGGTGAGTAGACAAGCGACAGTCAGATTGAAATTAAATATGTTATTTTTGGCGCCTCGATCGTCTTTGTGTCCCGTAAGACTTCGAGTTCCGATTGAGATTGAAGTCTAAGCTACATGGTAGTCAACTAGCACGCCACAGAGGAGTTACATGCACTCTTGCCAAAGCGCTCGGCAGATTTGGTAGAAAGGAATTCACCAAGATGTAAAAGATTTTTGCGAGCGCTGCGTCGTGTATCGGCGCGCTAAGATTCAACCTCAAATGGCTGCGATTATTTACCCGTTGCTTGCACCACCCGTACCGTGGCACATAGCTGGCCTTGACTGCTTGACACACTTGCCATAGCAATGGCTTTGACAATGTGTTAATTGCGGTCGATCACCAGACTCGAATGGCCCATTTCACAATGTGCACAGAGACAGTGACAGCAAAAGAAACTGGAGTGTTTTTCCATGGAGTCTACACATAACACGGACTACCCCAAGTGGATGTTAGTGATCGCGACCCAATAAAACTCCTCAGTAGCTTCTGGCAAACAATTTGGAGACGCCTCGGAACGCGGCTCAACATATCTTCTAATCGATACCCGGAGATGGACGGCCTAATGGAGCGCTTCATAATCGCTTTTCGGCGATTATTGCGATGTTTGTCCTGCTACGATGGATCGGAATGTTGAATCCTCTAGTTGAATTTACGTACAACGCAACTCGTGCACGTGGAATTGGGCACACACCCTTCAAGGCTGATTTCGGTTTTTTTCCAGAGGAACTCCATACCTATAGTTCAAATGCGATCGTCAATCCCGGTTTCGTTAGACGCAACAAATGAACAAAGCAGTTACAAAATTTACAAGAGTAGCGAGTTATAACACTTGATAGTTGGTACCCTTTTACCGGTCTCCGCTAGAGTCGAACGGCAACTCCGCGGTAAAGCGCCATAGTGGTGCGCGAGAAGTCTTTGCGAAGCGCGGGCTCGAAGTTGGACTGTGAGCAGTACTGAAGCAACATTACACGTACAAATACGCTTGCGCGCCGAAGCCTTGAGCTTTGAAGGGGGATGACCACGCGCGGTCGAATATTATAGCGGTAGTGGCCATCATTATCGAGGACACCAATAACAAGGGCGGTACGGGCACATGATATGTAACGCCCGGAGACGACCGAGTGGTGCGACGGATGGTGATCCCGGGAGGGTCACGATGGCGAAAGTACAAATAAAATTACCGGCGCCGGGGACGGCGCGTGACCGGCAAAATAAGTATGGATGCCGCGTGAAACGTAACGAAGGAGAGAGCGGCGAGACATCTACATACATGGAATGGAGGACCGGCGTCACGCGCAACGCTATCAAGGTCCGTGTATGCGGGCTCCCGAGCCGAGCTCAGTCGCGCATGCGCATGCGGCGGAGGCGGAAAAAAAAAAACGCTTCTACCAAAGCCAAACGTCATGCATAATGATTTATATACGGGTAGTACTGGTCATTTTATCATTATGGTATAGGTATCACGATTGGAGAGCACACTACTGCCTCCATGTTGATGGACCATATTCGTCGTTGTCTTGCGCCCGTCGGCGGCCCCAAAGGGGGATGCACTCGCATACCCGTCGGCACTCACCCCCACCTCTTTGTGGTGGGCACTGGTAAATCTATGGCAATGCCATACTTGGCATGGTTGGGGGTTAGGCGGGGTGAAATCCGGCAGCCGCGATCCGCGGAATAGCAACTGTCATGAGGCCTCAATACTTAGGGCTTTTAAAGATATTATATGTACGCCAACGTCCAAATCTCTAGCTCGGCTAGTCCGATATATCTTTTCATCCCTAGATACTCCTCGAATGCTCTCATGTCCACGGGCGGGACCAGTACGTGATGAGGTCTCTTGGCGGCGAGGAGGGTAAGGGCGGATCTGAGTTGGGAGCGGGCATTGGAGCTCGCGGCGAAAAGCTGGGAAGCAGCGCCAATGCATGGCGTTCGTTGGCAGTCGACCAGCCATGTGAGTCTTGAGTCTCCCATGGGGTCGAGATAAGAAGCTACGCAGGCAAGAGGAGTGTCTGTGCCAGTGGAGCGACATGGTTAGGCGGCGGAGGTCCTCAAGATCGACCGCCGCCCGAAAAACCTGGTACGGAGGGTTTTCGAATAAGTATTTCCGTACTCAACATCTTTTGCGGAGTGGCGGCTCGATCTGCATGTTCAACCAGCCCTTCCCCTAGTCGGGACCCGGTCATCGACATGTTGCCTTAGGAAGTGTGGCTAGGGTTATCGCAACAACACACTTCTCGCACATGCGGCCCCCTAGCACCGTAAATCACCGGGGGATGGTACGGACGGACACAACGCGATCATACATATGTCGAAAAACTGTCGGCGAAGGACCGCGGACATGAGACAACTCTAGCACGGCGGCAGGTGCTCCAACCGGATACCGTCTGAGGCTATGGCCTTCTTTTCTTCCCAGCCCCCGAAGGAAGAGGGGAGCCTAAGTTTGGGGGCGGCCTGCGACGGGAGGAGCATCGGTTATCTCGGCCGAGGGTGTGCGTGAATCGAGAGGGGACCGTCGACAACCCAAGCAAGGGGGAGTTTCGCATGCCTTCCTCCCCTAGCTCCGGCACGACCGCCGGAGTCGCACATGAGCGTGGGTCAGGTAGGCCCGACTCGCCGAGCGCCCGAGCGCATGCAGACCAACTTGGCTAATCGGCACCCTCGCAACGGTTGGAGCATGCCGCGTATCGTGGAGAATAGCGAGATTTTATATTTTATACGTGTATACATAAAAGCAATTATAGAAGAAATGCAAAAAATTCCCTTGTTGGCAGAGATAGGAGGGCTTAGAGACAGCAACCGGTTTCACCTTGTACATGTTGTAAACAATTTCAATTTCATATAGAAGAAAAATCAAAATTGTTTACGGCTATTATTTTGAAGGTGTTGTTAATGACAATGGAGAGGTTGGGATTAGTTGTTCTCGGTATAAGCACTATCCTAGGTCTCCGAGGGCGTAGATGAAGGGAGCGCCCAGAGACAACATTCGTTAAATCGGTATTGTTATAAACAATTTCAAAATTCAAAATTCGTCGTTTTACGCGGTCGTGGTAGTTTAATATTCTCAAGCTCCATTATCGCTTGGTACATGTCTTGAAAGAGGTTTTGTGTGAGGCTCGGGCAGTGAGCTTAGTGACGGGTCGGGATTTGCAGTTGGCGATGCTCCTTGTGCATGCAATGCATGGTTTCCCGTGCCCCGTCCATGTGATGTGGCTTAGTTGCACTTTTATGGCCCTCACATGCATTTGAATGTCGATGATGCTAAAATAACTAACTACAAGTACATGTACGAATTTCAGTGTACCGATTGGAGGAGATCCTCTTCCTCTCCATGGTATTGAAATTGAAAATGTATTACAACAGTATCGGCAAGCTTGACCGAACGTTGTCTAACGGCCATCAATACTCTGCCACCTAGGACACTTCTTAGGAGAACGATTGGGCCGGTTACTCTTCGACCATGTACACCTATCGACACACCTATCTACAATGCGTGCCGATGTTCTTCGGAGGTTAAAAAGTGTAAGCAACAGTAGTAATTGACACAGTCCCCCCGCCTAAGCATCTAATTGTAATTATATTACAACAATATCGGCAAACTGGACCGACTGCTATCTAACGGCCATCAATACTCTGCCATCTAGGACACTTAGGAGAACGATTGGCCCGGGTACTCTTCGACCCCTTACACCTATCGACACAACTATCAGCAATGTGTGCCGACGTTCCTTGGAGGTAAAAAATCCTTCAAGCAACCGCATTAATTGCCATTGTCCCCCCACCTAAGCAGTAACAACAGAAATATAATTTTGCACTCAAAGAAAAAAATATATAAAACATATCCACTTTTCAAAAAATGCAAAATGAAAATGCTGCTGGACCTTCACGATGCACGGCTCGCTCCCATCAAACCGGGGTGCCGACCGGCCTAGGCCGATCGGCGTTCGAGAGGGTCGATGGGCGAGCCTAATCTAGCTCCCGCGTGACTTCTGTCTTGCCGGAGAAAAGAGGGGATAGGCTAGCGAAAAACTCATTCCTCACGTTGTCGCTCGTCGATCCCGCCATCGCATCCCGTAAGCCCCGCCCCAAGGTCGTTGCCACTCCTCCCGTCGCGACTTTCCTCCTCGTCGAGGTTCCCTGTCACCTCGAGGGCAGGTGGGGGGGGGCGAGACATCGACACAAAAAGGCTAGAGCTCCGGCCGCCGCGCTAAAATGCTTTCCCGGCCATTTCCCCGGCTTTTTTTGTGTTAGTACTGGAGTACATGTGGAAAATCAGTCAGCAACCGTACCCTCCACCCACCGTTTTCGCGTCCATCGAGCACCCTTGTTTCGAGTGCGAGCCTCCGCGCTTATCCGGGCTCGCAATCTTTAAAATCATATGTGCCTAGCAATAGTGGGTAGCGCGGGGAGTAGTGCGCGGTCGCAATGGCCGGATCTAAAAAGGGCGCGGGGGTGCGGAAATTATTCAAACCATCCGTACCGGGTTTTCCGGCAGCGGCTGATCCTCATGAACACCCCGCCGCTAGACCTTGCCGCTCCTCCCGTCGCGACAATCCTCCTTGATGGTGTCGTGCTGCCCCATTTCGGCCGGCTCGACGTCAACATGCTGGTTCGACGTCGAGTGTGACGAGTACAGTCCTGCAACAATACATTGCAGGACATTGTACATGTACTCGTTACAATTCGTGCTTTTCCATAGGACGGACGAACAAATGTGGGTACGTCGCTACTGCAATATTCATAAGGGTGCTGATGCTATAGTACGACGAGTACCTCCCGGTACGTACATGTACGCATAATTAATCTAACTAACCAGATGACGCGCCTAAGCGAGTTCTTCGATGCAGAAGGAGCCGCGTCGTGAAACCCAATGCTAGGCAGGCCGCGTCTCAGGATAGATGACGACGGTTAGACAGCCCTAACGCCTGACACGTAAGCGTAGCTTGCAGGCGTAAGCAATCTGGGCAGAAACCTATTTAAGCCCAGTGCAGTAGAGGGAGGTGACAGAACCATTTAACAATTCCATTGTTCACTTACAACATATACTGCTTAAGTACAGCAGTGAGACATCTTTCACCATCGTCTCTCGACAACATAATTTTGCCATCTCGCAACGACAGAACTAGACAAATTAGAACTGATTTGTGCTAGCGTTTAGCTTGACGAGGCTAACCGCCACATCAAGCGAGCACCATACCTTAGCGTTGCTTCCCGGCTTTCCGCCGCTATCTCTAACACCCGCGTCCCACCGCTGATCCGTCCGTACCCTCCTCGCCACCACACACTCATGAAAATACATGACCCCCCCCCCCCCCTACCCCCAAATGGGGCGGTATCTTACTAGTGTTTGGTATTGAAAAAACATACTATCGGACAGGCCGAGCGTGAGATCTTGGCGCCGGTGACGTACAGAAATTACTTTTTAAAAAGCACTCCGTATAAGGCCCTCCCCATAGCTGCGAATCGCGCGGATCGCACGGTCGGCCCTTTTAGCCCCTACCGTGCCAAGCCGGGCACGGCTACGGGGTTTCAATCTCCCACCACGGGGAGGTGAGGGGATACCGATGGGCTTGCGAGCACTCTCCCCTCCGGGGCCGCCGCCGCTGCGCTGCCGGCGGCCGCCCTTTCCATGGTAGCTCTGGTGCCGCAACGCAACAAGCGAAGTTTAATGCGGGTGTCCGGCTTCAACTTGTGTTGGTACGCCTCATGTCCACAATGCTCACGAGTACCATATTTTTGCTCTAGATAATGGGGGTTGCTTGGCTCTCTTTGCCTTTGTGGTGCCCGATCGTCTAGCAGTTCTTTGCTGCTGCTCACCGTTTTCCGGGGGTGGGTGCTCCTTTGGCCCGGAATCGTTGCCGGGCGTTTGCATAAAGCTCTTTGTCAGTCGGACCACTACTTATGTTGCGTTTCGCCAATGATTCATTGGAGATACGTGCAAGGAATTATTGCACTGCGTCTCAGTTTGTGGGCATGATACGCTTGGTCCGTACCTTCGCGATGGTGTGCATGGTGGTTGTACTCATGTTGTATGTAGCGTGTTTCCTTGCTTGGTTGTTATTCATTCTTTTTATTTATTACCCATATCTTTTAGGGTGATTTTCCAACGCTTTGTAAGTAATTCAATATTTCGTATTTAAACCACGCATCGTGCATTATGATAAACATGCAGTGTATCATAATGTGGCAGGTGGGGGTTCATCTTGGGCCGCCACACGCCTACATACTAAGATCGGACTCACCGGGTTTCGAACCCGCGACCTTTCGCGTATGGGGCTCATAGGACACGGGCTCCCGCGCTACCGCTCTGCCGTCCCGCCGTACTAATAACCGATGTACATGCCGCCACGTCGCAAAAAGTGAAATTATCTATCAGCCGTGGTGCGTTTACACCGGTTTCCGGCTTACGTAATTTCAGTGAAGGGTGGCAGCGGTAGCTACCGCTGCCCCCTCCCTTCCCGTCCCGCCGTACTAATTTTGTATTGGTATTGCTTTTTTTATTCCTTCGAGGTCCTTTAACTCGACCATTTCGCGCGTCGGCTCGCCATCATCGCCGCGCCAGACCAACCATCCAACACGCGGAGCAACTCTTAACGGACCGGCGCTCGCGACTAGTCAGAACTTCAAGCTTTGTCGCAACATATTGAAATTGAAATTGAAATTGTTTACAACATGTACCGTATGCGCCGGTTTTTCACCAAAAAGCCGTATGCGCCGGCAGCTGTCTTTGGGCCCTCCCAACTATGCCATACAAGAAACTTACAAGTCAGGGCTAGACCGTGAACCACCTATGTCCAACCTCTCCAAGTGTGTTCGGGGGTTTTACTCCCCCCCGGGGAGGGTATGATGCGGGGTGATGGTGGTGTGCATTCAGGGTAAAAAGGCATCCTACCGTCACTAAAGACAGTAAAAAGATCCAAAGTACTCCTAAAGTACTACTGACGTCAAAATATAGGGGATGGGTCGGTAGCTCGGATGAGCAACGCCGACCGTCTTCGCTCCGGGCTTGGCCTCCCTATGAGCGATAGACTGGTGACCACAAGGCCCGTCGGACGACGGGCACCGATCACCTCCCCCCACCCGAGCCTAGCTCACCCAGGTCAGTGGATCCGTAGGCACATCAGACGGTACACACTCCAAGGCGCAGCTTTCACAAATTTGAATTCGGTTCACATGCCGGAATCTGCGCCGCCCACATCTCAAACACTCCGAGTACTCCGTCCAATACTACGACACTCGTACGTCTCAAATAGATTACAAAACTCACCCTCCCACGGAGCCGGCGCACTCCCACGCGCCCCTCCGAGCGTCCGGACGTTCCCATCAGACGTCCGTGAAGAACAAACCAAGGTCCCATCAGACCTGGTCGTGTGCCGCCACTCCACCTCCTCCAACACCTACACTGTTATCACAAACACCGAGGTAGACACCTTCCAAAACCATCACATATACCCCAGCCAGTGGACCAACCTCTCAAACAGAGGAGTACCCCCGCGCCCGGGCACACCCCACAACTCCCTCCTCGTCCTCACCTGGCAGCACTCCCACTTCGGCCTCCTCCACGTTACACACGACTCCGCCACTTGGGTGGACTCCCTCCACCACCCTCCCCCCCCGTCCCTTCTTACCCGCTCCCTCTCACTTCTCGCCTCCTGGAACTCGTCTCCCCCCCCCCAACTCCTCACTCCTCGCCTTCTCAACCCCCCTCGACAGAACGACTCACCTCGGGCGTGGTCCTGTGGAACCCACGTCCTCCTTCACACATACTTTATACTCACGGCACATGCTGACCAAGCTTACGACCCCCCTCATTTCGACCCCAAACACACAGTCTATTCCCTTCACTCTCTTTTGTGGCACCACGTCTTCCGCTCCACTCCCCTCCCTGTCGGTCGCTCCCACCTCCTTAACACCCTCCACCCCCAACAGCCCTCCCTCTCCCCCGAGCCCCCACACCCCCCCAAACCCTCCCCATCAATTTCTCCGCTCCCTCACTCCACCCCCCCCTCCACCCCCCGCCACGCTAGTCATGTTGACCCACTCCAACGTAAAAAATAGTGGAGCGTGTGTAAAGCGCTCGGCGCCACGCTAGTCATGTTGACCCACTCCAACGTAAAAAGTAGTAGAGCGTGTGTAAAGCGCTCGGCGCCACGCTAGTCCTACCTCGTCCAGCTAATACCACGCTTCGCCTTCGAGTTGGTTGTCCTACCATCTCCCACGCAAAAAAGGAGAAGAGAGTTTATAAAGCGCCCGGCGCCACGCTCGCCCCACCCAGCTTTCAGCCCCACCCAACCTTCAGCCTACCGATGCTCTCGACCGAATTTGGCTTTTACGCCGACCCGCGAAAATTCGGCCCGCGCGCACTTTCATTAGTACTGTTATTGTTTTTTCCCGAGGCACCACCGCAACGCTCACTTGAAGTGGCGAGGACCTAGCCTTGCCCACGGCGAAAGTGGGGGTCAACATAAGTGTTGCGAGACATGGTTTTGTGTGATAATCAAGTTGCTACACAGCAATGTTGGTCAAGTAGCATCGTGATAGTACGGCTGTGACTCAGCACTATGAGATGATAAGCCAATCAACAATAGAGAGGATTAGGTTGCTGATGGTGGCAAGTTGCTGAGCGTTAGATATCATCTAAAGGCTCAGAATATATGTTGGCGTGTGCTCACCACAAGGTGAGTGCGTGTCCTGTGATAGGCAAGTGCTAGGCACTTGCTGAGGATGAGATGACATGCAGTGTCACTCACCGAGTGTAAGCATTCCTTATTGCCCCCTCAACTCTGACAGGTTATGGGCCCTCCGCGTATGACGCGGGTTGTTGTTGGAGTCATTTGTCTTGACTGGAACCTAGAGCTTGCTTCTTGAAGAGTGGTAGACCTTTGTGGTGTCGCACGATACGTGAGGTGCGGCTGGCTCACAAAGTGGCTGGCTCTTGCTTGTGTTTGTAGCTTTACTTCGATACCCGGCTGGTAGCGACTTGTTTGTGTCGCTTGGAGCCGGCTTCAACCCCCGAACGCCGACTTGTGTGACGTGAAGATCGGCTTGCTTTTCTTTGTTATAGCTTGGCGCTTTCTGGAATTTTATTCGCTTCCGGAGCTTGTCACCCGCCAGTTTCTTTTCTCGTGAAAGCCGATAGTGGTCCGGCTGAATTTTTGGAAAGGCATCTTACCACAAGTGTACTAGCACTCCTGTACGACGTCACTTGACCGACCTTCTGAGACTCGTTTCTGATTGCCTTGGCTGTATAGACTCCGGGAGTACAATTGCGTCTTCGGTCAGCCCTTTGTCGTCTCCGTTTCTGAGCCGTGTTGCCCGCCTCTTCACCGGTACTTGGTGCTTTTCTTGTTGGCATTATTCCTGATTTTCTGGTTCTCTTGCGAGCGCATCCGACGTACCTGATATGGACTCCGTGAAACTACCCAAGTTCAGTGGGGAGAGACGGGATTTTGACGTGTGGAAGAAACGTTTTCGTGCATTTGGCTTGATGCAAAAGTGGGCTCCGGCTTTGTCGTCGGATGGTGCCGCTTCCTCTCAACAACAAGTCGACATGTACTCCACATTGATTCTTGCGCTGCCGGAGGACGACCTTTCTATTATCGAGAATGTTAGCGAGGATGACAAGACCTGCGGCCACACTGCATGGACTGCGTTAGTCAATCATTATGAGGACGATGGTATTTACCGGTGTACGGAACTATTGCAGGACTTGGAGACGCCGCAAGCGGACGGCGAGAGCGGCATTCAATATCTGAACCGGTTAGTTCGACTGCAACGACAGCTTGCCCGAGTTGGGGACGTCGTCCACGACCGGCGTATCATCATGTACTTGGTGAAGGGCCTGCGCAGCGAATACCACTCCATCACCGACACGTGGGACGTACACGACCTCAGCATGGATACCGTCAAGCGTGATCTTCGTCAAAAGGGCATGCGCATCGAGAGTCGTGCGCAATCACATTCAACGGAGCCCCCAACGCCTACGGCTTTTGCAGCGTCTCATGATGACTCAACGACTGAACTTTTGAAGCGGCAAGTCTCCGAGCTCCAAGACCAACTGAAATCTCTTCAAGGAGCTGCGACTACTCGTCGTACCTCATATGGCAGAGGCGGAGCGAGAATCTTTCGTGGTGTTTGCTATGGCTGTGGTAAGAAGGGCCATCGCAGGTCCGAGTGCCCCGTCAACAACACCGGAGGTAACTCTGCGCAAGTGGACTCCCCGGTTGCTTTTCCGGCGGTCATGGACGTGACAGCCAGCCCTGCGAGGCCATTCTCCGAGGCTCGACACATGTTCGAGCGCGATGGGGAAACGTGGATGTGGTTGGCCGACAGCGGCGCCAGCCATCACATGACTAGTGTGCGCCGTGACTTCTGTGAGTATCGAGCGCTCACCGACCGGCTTTGGGTGAAGGGTATCAGCGCCCGCGCTGTTGGAGTGGGCTCGGTCCGAATCATTGTGAAGGCTGAAGATGGAGAGGAGATTCCTGCCACTCTAAAGAATGTGCTCCACGTTCCTGAGCTATCCCGTCGTGCGTCGTGGTCTTACCATCGACTTTTCAGCCTCACCCAAGCTCGGAGACAAGGTCATTCTGTGGTGTTAGCTGATCCCGTGGACCACCTTCGTCTTCATGCCGGTCATGGTAGTGGCGTGGTGGTTCCGTTGGAGCGCGCGCATTTATTGGTGTGGTTGCCGGCGCGGGTTGCTTCGTTGAATCCTACCGCTTCGGTCGCCACTGCGCCATCGGAAAAACGGTTGTGGCATTCCCGACTCGGTCACCTTGGCGAGTCGCAATTGGACGGGCTCTTGGCCACTCAGGTGGAGGGTGTGGCGTTTCCTGCGTCGGAGAAGTTGGGCTTCTGTGAGACGTGTGGTGTGTGTAAGTCGCACGTCCGCCGTATCTCTCGTGAGCCGGCTGACCGGAACGTTGGTGTCTTTGAGGTCCTCGGCTTAGACTTCTGCGGTCCTATGAGTGTTCCATCCTTGGGAGGACGACGGTACAGCTTGTGTGCGGTTGATTTCCGGAGCCGTTTCATGCTGCATGATGCGGTCCGCTCCAAGGATGAGGCTCCCGCCTCGTTCCGTCGCATGTTGACTACCATCCGTTCTCTGGGGCACACGGTTCGTCGTCTTCGGGTGGACAATGACACGGTGTTCTTAGGTGCTGCCTTCCGAAACCTCTTGGATGAGTTCAACATCGCTGTGGAGATCACTGCCCCTTACGCGCATTGGCAACATGGCCGTATTGAGCGGCAGTGGGGGACATTGGTCCCGATGGCGCAGTCAATGATCCGGCAAGCCGCGCTGCCTAAATCGTATTGGGCTTTAGCGATGGCCGCTGCGGTGCATGTCCGCAATCGTGTGCATAGTAGCGGAGCCGGCGGTGTACCTTTCACCTTGGCGACCGGTAGACAAGCTGATCTGAGCTCCATGCGGGTCTTCGGCTGTCCGGCCTATGTCCACGTTGACAAGTCTCAACGCCGCAAACTTGACGATCGCGCGTGGAAGGGTGTCTTTGTGGGCTATGCTTCTGAATCACCTGCGTGGTTGGTGTACAATCCTGCTACTCGTCGGGTGGTGAGCAGCCGCAACGTGGTGTTCGATGAGGCTGCAGTCCTCTCCATGGGGGAGAGCAATGCGGAGCAACGCAATGATGATGAAGAGGACAGCATCCCGCGCACCATGTGTAGCGAAGAACCGGATACACCTTCGGGGGAGTCGCCGCTACGGGAGTCGCGGCAGCATTCCGGGCCGACGGAAGAGGAACGGGACATGCATTCGGGGGAGACTCCACGGCCAAGGTATAATCTTCGATCCACTGCTGCACCACAGCAATGCGTACCCAGTCCAAGGTATAATCTCCGTTCAGCGGGCGCTTCGGGAGATGGATGGACTGCGGGAAGTGCCGCAGCTATTAAGTCAGCCAGCAGCCCGACCGTTCAAGAGCCGGTGTCATACAAGCAAGCGCTGAGGAGTCCCCAATCGGGGGAGTGGGAGGCAGCTATCAAGAGCGAGTATGACTCACTTGTATCTCGGAAAACCTGGACATTGGTCCCTTGTCCTGCCGGTCGCAAACTCGTAGACTCCAAGTGGGTGTTCAAGATGAAGCGCGATGCCAATGGACAGATTGCAAGGTACAAAGCAAGACTTGTGGCTCGCGGGTTTACTCAGGAGAAGGGTGTGGACTACCACGAGACCTTCGCTCCCACAGTGAGGGTGATCTCTATTCGAACGTTGCTCGCGCTTGCTGCTTATAATGATTGGGAGGTGGAGCAGCTTGATGTGGTGACGGCATTTTTGGAGGCCGATATCGAGGAGGAAATCTACATGAGGCAGCCGGAAGGATTCCGTCACTTCGACATCAATGGAGAGGAGCGAGTGTGCTTGTTGAAGAAATCATTGTATGGCCTCAAGCAAGCTCCAAGGAACTGGAATAAGACCATCACAGCATGGCTAGAGGAGTATGGCTTTACCCAATCCAAGGTGGATCCCGGCATTTACGTCTTCATCAAGGAGGGTGAGCTTTATGTCTTGGCGTTGTACGTGGACGACAGCATCATCGTCGGACCAGCGGGTAGCTTCATCGTTGGGTTCAAGTCGGCTTTCGGCGAAAGGTTCAACGTGCAAGACCTCGGTCCAGTGTCTTGGTTGCTTGGCATGACAGTCGAGCGTGATCGTGGCAGCCGCACCATCAGGATTGGACAACAACAATACGTGTTAGATATGTTGGAGCGCTTCAACATGATGGGCTGCAAGCCAGTGGGCTCACCTATGGCGGTCGATGCTTTGAGCAATTGTGTGGAGACGTCGACATCAAGGTTGCCTCCCGGTCTAGTGCCGTACCAAAGCTTGATCGGCAGCTTGTTGTATGCTTCCGTAAGCACACGGCCCGACATCACCATGGCTGTTAGCCACCTTAGTAGGTACATGTCCGACCCCTCTCAGTCACATTGGGAGCAAGCCAAGAGGGTGCTTCGCTACCTCAAGGGGACCGCAGAGTCGGTGTTGATGTACGGTGGCGCACCCTCATCAAAGCTGGTAGGATGGTCAGATTCTGACTACGCGAGTGATATTGGCGAGCGGCGCTCTCGCACGGGGTATGTGTTCATGCTCAACGGTGCAGCGGTGAGTTGGAAAAGCCAGCGGCAACAAACTGTGGCGTTGTCGACAGCGGAGGCAGAGTATATGGCGCTGACTGCGGCCACTCAGGAGGCGATGTTTTTGAAGCAACTACTCCACGAGTTTCACCAAGACTCCGGGTCTCCCATCACAATTCACGAGGACAATCAGAGTTGTATTGCACTCAGCAAGAATAGCATGACGACCGGACGCAGCAAGCACATGGACGTGAGGTACCACTTCTGTCGGGAGAAGGTGGAGAGCGGAGACATCGAGGTGCAATATTGTGCGACGGAGAACATGCTTGCTGATGTGCTTACCAAGCCATTAGTGAGTGCAAGGCATAGCAAGTTGTGCAATGCCATCATGGGATTGCCTGCGTAGCAAGGGGGAGTGTTGCGAGACATGGTTTTGTGTGATAATCAAGTTGCTACACAGCAATGTTGGTGAAGTAGCATCGTGATAGTACGGCTGTGACTCAGCACTATAAGATGATAAGCCAATCAACAATAGAGAGGATTAGGTTGCTGATGGTGGCAAGTTGCTGAGCGTTAGATATCATCTAAAGGCTCAGAATATATGTTGGCGTGTGCTCACCACAAGGTGAGTGCGTGTCCTGTGATAGGCAAGTGCTAGGCACTTGCTGAGGATGAGATGACATGCAGTGTCACTCACCGAGTGTAAGCATTCCTTATTGCCCCCTCAACTCTGACAATAAGCAAAGCCCGTCCATGCTTTTGCGTGCCAACACGCTCTTGACACCTCTATTGGCTTTGCTCCTTCCACGCCGGTTTCTCTCATGCGTCGGACACTTTTCCCCGCCACATGTTAGACTAGTACACCCCGCAGTATATTTGGAACCGCTTCATATCGGCAACTCGCCGGTAGCGGCACGTCCTTGTGAGCACTTGTCGCTACACCTACCCGGCATGAGACACGCGCTACCATCATAACACCTTGTACCAAGATGGCGTCGTCCTCGACAAAAGCTAGGACAACGGCAAGACCTCGGCTACCTTGAGGGGGGGTGCACGTTCTGTCACACATGTATGTAAGATACGTTGTTAGCACTAGCATCCCGTTGCCTAGTGCTTATGTACAAGACAACTATCTGTCATCCTAGTACTTAATGTTGTGCTATTAGCGGTTCTTTATTTCCTCGTTAGCGGCGGTCGGCCGGTTTTGCCGGAGCCTTTGCCGGCCGTTATCTCTCTCCTTCTCACTTGTCTAGTCACCACAGCCGTCGTCGCCCTTGGGCTTGTCGGCGCGTCTCACTCAACTTGCCGTCCCCCCTCTCGTGAATCCAAAAGCGAGCAAGGGGGCGGCACGACCTCCGTGTAGCCAACTACTTCCCGATTCCAACATATGCAAACCTTTATGTTTAAAACAATTGCCCTACCCGTGGGAGACTGGTTCGCCCATTTCACCGTGGGAGGCCTTGCCACCCTCCACAACAGACATATCGACTATACCCCTACCGTCCTCCGACAGTTCTACATGTGGGACCACGACTGCAATGTGATGGAAAAGTCGGGATTCGCCATACTCCCCCGGCCGATCGGATGGCCAGTGCGGTCTTCGACTCTATCAACTACCGCGGGGATACCGCTAGAGGCCGAACATGTCTACATACTCTCTACTCTTCCCTGACAGCGGCGGGAGTAAACGTGTCCCATTATCCGACATAAACATCTTTTACTACCGACGGACCGGACGGAGTCCGCGTCATCGCTATGGGCGAAGCGGACGCTACCTTCAAAGACATCCGCAAGGTGGTCCTTAGCCTCACCTCCCCACTTCCCCTCCTCTATGCCACCATCGTCAACAAGATTACCATACACTTTACGTCCGACCCGACCAACCCCCGACTGCTACGTTTCTACCGCGTCCCGAAACCCCCGCTAGAGGAAGGAGAAATCCTACCACCGAAGCTTATTCCACACCCCCCGAGCAGACCTCTTCCTCAACAATCGACCTCCTACCCCCGTCTTTGATCTTACGTGGGCCTCAAGCGGCCTCTCCTCCCAGAAGAATACCCGCCCTACTCGACACAACCATACAACGGACGGGCACAAAATTATTTGTGCCTCGGTGACCCTCCACGCTCACGGCTCGAGCATTCTCGGGGGCTCGGCCAAGCTATTCACACCTGTCAACCGCTTGTCATACCTATCGCGTACCATAGATAGGCTCATGCGTCTTTAATCTCTTACCCAACCCAGCCCGGAGACGGACCGCACTGACAGCTCAACCCAACCCCCCGATCCCGCTCGGGCCAGTGTCACGACCGACTAGCCCGATGCCTACCCAAAAGCAAACTCTGCCGCTAGACCAACCTACCGCTATGGAGGAGGACCACCCACACAATAGAGCCCCAGCTGAAGCCCCGTGGCATACAGTTCGACCTCCTAAACGCCGCCCCCATGATTCCCAAGCCGACTCACTTGAAGCGGAAGACTACGAGCAGCGCGTGGTCTCCGTCCGGCTCGCCCTCCGTACAGCTTCCCCCTCCTCACGCCAGCGAATCGCATAAAAATACGCCGCCATGGTTGTTTAAGACCCCCTCATGCTCCCCCAACCCGGCGGTTAAATGCAACGCCCCGACCATGACGTCATATCCTCCCTTCCACCACGCACGTCAACCTCCACGCCACAATGCACCCGTCTCTCTCCCTCTGAATCTATCGCGGTAGATATCTCCTCGGATGACATCCCGCGCCGTCCGTCTCCATCTCAACTCCCATCAACGGTCCACTCCGCAGGAAACCGAATAGAATAGGCACCCGCGCCTCGACCTTCACCCCGGAAGGGAATGCTAACGGTGAGACGTCGTTGGCTGCCTTAACCGTTCTTCCCAAGGGGTGTGCCAATACTGGGTGAGGGAAGAGAAGGGGACTAGCACGCCATTCCCGTAGCAAGGCGATCGGAGTTAGCAATACAACTAACTGCATGATATCTCTTTTCCCGTGGCGATGGGGGATTTTGTGGATTTCACAACGGGACTTTACCGCTGAGCAGTATGTAATAAAGTGCATTTCATCCTCCGGCCTTGCCGGAATTTGATTATCCCCCATGTACGGTTTTACTAACTTAGTCCCTAGGAATATCTAGGACTAGGGATGCCGGCCTGAATTTTGCACTTTAAGTCCTAGATGATATATGCAAAAAGGGCCTTAGATAGCACCCGCGCAACGCGACAGCGGTACATGTTGCTAATCATTTTCTCTTTCTTCCCACGGTGACTTACCTCATTGTTCGTCGAGTACCTTTGTTATGGAGAGAGGCTCATGCGGAGAGAGAGAGGGTGTTCGTCAATCCACCATGGGAGCTAGCTGAGCGGACTGCGCAACATTTCGAGAAATGTAGGCGTACAGCTCCGACATCTACGTTGGCTGTGTTTGTTCTGCCTAGGTGGGCCAAATTCAACGAGCTCACTCGCCATTGGAAGTTGTTCCGGGAGTTTCCTGCTAGGACACCATTGTTTACTCGTCAGCTGTGGACAACCCGACCAAACAACATGTCGTGGCGCCCAATCCATAGTCATTAAAATTGCAGTTGGTCGACGCTGATTGTGAGTTTTTTTGATGCAGCCCCAACTATAACTCCTATAGTACTTGCCGATCCTCCATCGGTCCATGTACCAATAGACGAGCATACATAGTCCATCACTAGGACAATTTTCCCCGGACGCTACCGCCATGTTAGTGGACCTCACCGAAGCTCGCTCTCTTATTCGAGCCGAGGTGCGCGTGAAAACTCTTGATGGCCGACAGCAAATTTTCGTATTAGTCGACTGCGCTGCGGTATTTAACGTCGTGTTTGAGGACTTGCACGATGTTTTCGCTACCAACACGCAAGTCCAAGGTCAAGAGTCCAATTCGATCTTCTCCTACCGTCACTAAAGACAGTAAAAAGATCCCAAGTACTACCAAAGTACTACTGACACTACAAATATATAGGGGATGGGTCGGTAGCTCGGATGAGCAACGCCGACCGTCTTCGCTCCGGGCTTGGCCTCCCTATGAGCGATAGACTGGTGACCATAGGGCCCGTCGGACGACGGGCACCGATCACCTCTCCCCAACCGAGCCTAGCTCACCCAGGTCAGTGGATCCGTAATCCCATCAGACGGTACACACTCAAAGGCGCAGCTTTCACTGTTGTGAGATCCCCGTGGTGGGCATGATAATGGACACATCCGGACGTTGTACTCCGGGGGAGTCTTGGCCCTACTATCTCGCCAATAGTGGATGTACTGCGGGAGCCCGTTGCTCGGGCAGTACGGGGGTATATATATCTCATATATCCCCAATGGGTACCGACTTTTCGGCGCGGTACTTGGTTACGGCGTTCGACTCCGGACACGGAGGTGCCGGGTTCGATTCCCGGTGATGGCATTTCCGTGTACCCGTTTGACAGGTTATGGGCCCTCCGCGTATGACGCGGGTTTGTAGGGTTTGACCGGAGTTTATCGGATGGTGTCCATTAGGGGGAGTGTTGTGAGATCCCCGTGGTGGGCATGATAATGGACACATCCGGACGTTGTACTCCGGAGGAGTCTTGGCCCTACTATCTCGCCAATAGTGGATGTACTGGGCGCCCGCCGGCGGCGCAGCGGCGGCGGCCCCGGAGGGGGGTGCGCTCGCAGGCCCGTCGGCATCCCCTCACCTCCCCGTGGTGGGCGCTGGAAACCCCGTAGCCGTGCCCAGGCCTGGCACGGTAGGGGGCTAAGAGGGCCGACAGCTCGATCCGTGGGATCAGCAGCTGTCGGGAAAGCCCTGTACAGAGGGCTTTTGAAAAAATAATTTCTGTGCACTACCGGCGCCAAGATCTCCCGCTCGGCCCGTCCGATATGTTTTTTCGCACACAGATACTCCTAGATACAGCCCTACTTTTAGGAGTGGGACCTGTACTACGGCAGCGTTTGATGGCGAGGAGGGTACGGCCGGATCAGCGGTGGGAGGCGGGTGTTGGAGCTGGTGGTGGCCAGCCGGGAAGCAGCGCCAGGAAAGGGCGCTCGCTAGCTATCGACCAGCCCTGTGCCGGTCGAACCTTACCGAGGGGTGAGGCGAGACACGGCACAGGACGGTGGCTAGTCGCAGGCGGAGGAGCGGCTACATGAGGCGGCGGCGATCCTCAGGATCAGCCGCCGCCGAAAAGCCCTGTACGGAGGGCTTTTTGGACACTAAAATAATGTCCGTACCCGGCATCGCGCAAGTTGGGAAGCAGCACCAGGGTAGGGCGCTCACTAGCGCGCCGCTACGTCGTCCAGCGTCATCTCCCGGGGGGAGGAGTCAGCTGGGACGGCAAGGAGGACAGTCGCGACGGGAGGAGCGACACGATCTGGCGGCGACGACCCTTTGGGTCGGCGCCGCCGGAAAACCCGGCACGGAGGGTTTTGCTTAATTCCGGGCGCCCGCGGCCCGCCGAATCCGGCTACGGTGACCTGCCCCCCCCCCCCTCTTCGACACCCACTACCCCGACAGACCTTAATACTCCTAGGAGTCCTTGAGCGTGGGCCCGGGTGAGCGCGGAGGCCCCCGCTCAAGAACAGGCTGCTCGGTGGACGCGCGATCAGAGGGGGGAGGGTACGGCCACAGGCCGGAAAACCGACAGGTACCCGGGTACCAGACAGAGAAAAAACCGGGGAAATGAGCGGGGAAAATTCAGGCGCGGAGGCAGGAGCGCTAGTTTTTTCTATGTCTGTGCGTCTCGGTCCCCCCCACCTGTCCTCGAGGTGATGGGGGACCTCGACACGGAGGACCGCCGCGTCGGTGGACGCGGCAAGACCTTGGGGCGGGGTTTACGGGATGGAGCGGCGGGATCGACGAGCGACCGCGCGAGGAGGGGTTTTTTGCCAGCCTTTCCCCTCCTACCTTCGGCAAGACCGAAGTCACGCGGGAGCTAGATTAGGCTGGCCCGTCGTCCCTCCCGAACGCCGACCGGCCTAGGCCGGTCGACACCCCGGTTCGGCGGGAGCGGGCCGTGCATCGTGAAGGTCGAGCAGCAGTTTAGTTTTGCATTTCTAGACAAGTGGATTTATTTTTAGATCTGTTTTTCTTGATTACAAAATTATTACGCTGTTACTGCTTAGGTGGGGGGACTGTGGCAATTACTGCGGTTGCTTACAGTTATATAACTCCCGAGGAACGTCGGCACACATTGCAGATAGGTGTGTCGATAAGAAATGTACCTGGTCGGAGAGACCCGGGCCCAACTTGCTAAATAAGTCCTGTATGGCGAAAGTAGAGTGGCCCGTGAGACAGCAGCCGGTCCAGTTTGCCGGGTCATGTTGTAAACAATTTCAATTTCAATTTTTTTGGATGTACTGCGGGAGCCCGTTGCTCGGGCAGTACGGGGGTATATATATGAGATATATCCCCAATGGGTACCGACTTTTCGGCGCGGTACTTGGTTACGGCGTTCGACTCCGGACACGGAGGTGCCGGGTTCGATTCCCGGTGATGGCATTTCCGTGTACCCGTTTGACATTCACAAATTTGAATTCGGTTCACATATCGGAACCTGCGCCGCCCACATCAAAAACCCTCCGAGTACTCCGTCAAATACTACGACACACGTACGTATCAACTAGATTACAAATACCACACCTCCACGGAACAGGCGCACTACCGAGCGCCCCTCCGAGCGTCCGGACGTCCACATCGGACGCCTGTGAAAAACAAACCCAGGTCCCATCAGACCTGGCCGTGTGCCGCCAACACACGCTGACCAACTCTAACCCTTCCTCTCTCCACATTGCAAACACCCAACCAACTCACATCGACACCCCACGACCGATCACCATGTCTACTTCCAACCTCCCGGACTCCTACAAGCAGGTCCTTCTTAAGGACCGCCCTACACCCCTCTTCGCGGACGACCACATCGGACCCCGCAACCGCCTCGTGGGTCACCCACTCGCACCCTTCCTCACTGCCCCACAACCCGAGAACGCGGAACATGGGCGAGGAACGCCACTGTAACCCACTCCGGGCACGGGCCTCCAAACTCCCCTCGTCCTTTCGGTTCCGACGACTGCCCCAGTTCTCGGTAGGGCCGTTGACCTCTCTGCTCGCATGATCGACTCATACCTCCTGACAGGCCAATACTCCACTGCCCCCCCTGACACTGCCAGCTTCTGGCTCCACGGCGTGTTCCTCCCGGACACGTCATCCTCATCACACATGCTTATTTCCGCTTGCTCTCTCGCTCGGCGATGGCTTCTCGAGAAGGTTCACGCCCTAACCGATATCCCAGCCCGCGTGAAAAATATAATCGGCCGGGAACTCGCCCATCGCGCGCGATGGACGGCCTCTGTCACCCGCACTCCCCACCCAGCTATGCCCCAACAACTCGATCTCACACCTCTACCAGTCGCTCTCTCTCACGGACACCAGGAGGTCCGACTGGATATCCCTACCTCATGTATATCAGTTGGCCTACTTTATCAGCTCGCTTCACGCCAGCGTGAACTCCCGTCGGGAGGTCCAACGCCACCGCGCGCCGCCTCAGACCCCCACCTTCTCAACACACTGAGACAGCAGGAAATTCAGATAATCCGAGTTGTAGTCGTTCCCGCAGTTTCAGGCCGCCGAGTGAAAATTAGCTCCCCCCTGTTCACTCATCTCTCCGGCCCAGACGTCGTTCCCCTGTTACATGCCCTCCTCCTCGATCGACTCACCACGGAACTCGCCGACACCTGGAACACCAGCGCCACCGACCCTACCCCCTGTATGGAAGGCCTCCCTGAACCCGTCCAACTCCTCCTTCAGATCGCGGACGCCCTTCAACCAACGCGCGACCCCATGCAGGTTGAGAACGATCCCACCTCCTTCTGGATGAATATCCTCCACCCGTCCCATAACCCGCTCCTTTCACAATCAGGCCCTGTACATTTTCACGCAACACTTCAAAATGCTATTCACTAAGTACCCCCCACCCCCCAAAACTACACAATCATCATCACACCCCCCCCACTCACATGCCATGTCCCAGGCACTTCCTGGGCTGACACCTGCCTCACCACAGTCCTCATTCAATCTCCCCACCCCCTCCCACTACCCTGCCCCACACCCAATGGCTCCATCCCTCCTTCACACTGGCTCTCCACCCTCCTCCACCAAACAGCTTTTGAATACGCACACTCTCACACCCACTCCCGCCGACCCTCCACCCCACCCTCCCCCTATCTCTCCACGCCTCCCTCCAAAAATTTCCTGACGGCTCATACTTCCGCTCCCACCCCTCCCCTTCCCCACACATCGCCACCAGCATCCAAATCTCCCTTACCACCACCATGTACTGCATTCTCGTCTCCACCAACGGCACCGCCACCATCCCCCTACCCCACACCTACATCCACCGAGGCACCCCCACCCACACCACATGCTCCCTCTACATCACACCACACCACTACTCCATCTTCGGCAGGTCCCGCATCTCGGACCCCGTTTTCCACACCACCCCCTCTCCCCCCCCACTCACCATCACGAAACACAAATCCCTTCTCCGCAACCCCCCCTCCCTCCTCCTCGAATGGACAGGCCACCTCCAAGCCACCAGCACCTACGAGACCTGGCAACATGAGCCTGCAGATGGATCCATGCTCGACACCCCCGATGAAGCCCCTCTCGACTTCGACTCCCTCCCCGACATCCTGCTGGCCCCCTCCCACTCACCCCCACCCCCACACACTCACAACCAACGCCCTTCCAAAAAACGTCGCTCCCCCTCCCCCGCCCCTTCTCCACAACCTTCCCCGACACACCCTCCTGCCCCTCCATCCGTACCCGCCACCACTCCACTCCCCCCACACTCCCTCCCCACAATCTTCGAAACCTCGACAGACCACATGGATTCCTCGTCCACCCCTCTCACGCAACCCGCCACTGCCTCCTCTCACCCAACCCCGGGTCACCACCCCCCACCTCCCCCCTCCCCCCAAAACACAGACTCCAACCCCAACACGACATCAACCCCCCTCCACCCCCTGGCCCCCTCCCTTCCCCGCCACGACCCCATGGACTCCTCCCCAACAAAGCGCACCCCCACAGACCCCGCACTCAAACCCGCCCCCCCATCAGGCGTCCTAAAACACACTCGACCCACCCCCAAGAAGACCCAGACCTCACCCCCACACCGTCACATGCCACGCGAACCCCCGACAACCAAACACCACACCCCCTCCCCCACCCCGCACAACACCCACTCCGATTACCGGACCCCAACCCGCCCACCCACCACACACCCTTCCCACCTCCCCCTTCCTGACTCATCCCCTGCAACCTCGGCCCTCGACCTCGACGACTTTCCTGATGAAGACCTGACCAACGAGGTCGCCGCTGCGGAGCCCCTCCCCTCCACTGGACCTCCCATCCCTCCATCCGACTTCCACTCGGCCGATAGGGCCATCCACCGTCCCTAACTCCACTACAGACGGGCCATCAGGCCCGGAGGTTCGACCCCCAACCCCTCTCCCCCGCCCTTCCCAAGACATCCGTAATCACGGTGTAACCAACCCACACAGGGACACTCTTCCGCCACACTTCACACCCACAACCTGCACCATTCAACTCCACAACTACCTCTATGATTTGAACCTGGAAAACGGCCTTCCCACCCCTATCGGGCACCTAGACTCATCGGCAATACTCTCATTCCAATGGGGTCACTACCAGGACCTTTCCAACCTATCATGCATTGCCGCCTCCCTTGCCAAGCTCCACTCTACCTCATGCAATACATACTCTATCATCACAAACATTGAAGTGGACACATTTCATAGCCATCACGTATACCCAAGCCAGTGGACTAACCTTGCAAACAGGGGCGCACCTCCCCGACCGGGCACACCCCACAACTCCCTCCTTGTCCTCACATGGCAGCACTCCCACTTCGGCCTTCTACACGTGACGCACGATTCCGCCACTTGGGTCGACTCACTCCACCACCACCCCCCACCATCCCTCCTCACCCGCACTCTCTCCCTCCTCGCCTCTTGGAACTCGTTCCCCCCCCCCCCCCACTCCTCACTCCTCGCCTCCTCAACCCCCCTCGACAGAACGACGTATCCCGCGCATGGTCCTGTGGCACCCACGTCCTCCTTCACACATACTTTATTCTCACGGCCCATGCAGACCAAGCCTACGACCCCCCACATTTCGACCCCAGACACTCGGTCTACTCCCTCCACTCTCTGTTGTGGCACCACGTCTTTCGTTCCACCCCCCTCCCTGTCGGACGCTCACAACTTCTGGCAGCCCTCCACTCTCATCAGCCCTCCCCCTCACCCGCACAAATACACCCCTCTCGAACCCCCTTATCCAAACCCCCCCCCCACTCCATCCCCCCCCCCACCCATCCCCAATCTACCCGCCCTCCCCCCCACCAACCACCACACCACACCCCCTCACCTGTCAAACCCTTCCACCTCCAACACCCCCACACCCAGCAACAACACCCCCCCTCAAGCCAACCCCCCCCTCAACCCCTGCCCGCACCCCACACCAATCCTTCCCCATCACCTTCCACAGCCCCTACACCTCATTAACCTCAACACCAGGGGACTCCACACATCTATAGTGGATGTGGAGCACCTAGCCACCACCCACCACCCTGATGTCCTCATCCTCACAGAAACCACCCACAACACCCACAAATCACGTTGGCGAGTCGCCCTCCCCCACTACCTCGTCAAAAGCTCACGTCCTCGCTACTCAGCTGTGCCATTACCCTCCGCAGGCGTTCTGTTTGCGGTCCGCAGGGAGTCGTTCAACTCTGCAACCGTCATCACCCCCCCTCCCCACCTAATTCCACACATCGCAGGACTTAAACTCGTACCCCACTCAGGTGACCCTTACCTTCTTCTCGGGGTCTACATGCCACAACTCCACAGCACCCATCTCACCCGCCTATACGCGGAGGTCGCGGCATGGGGCATCAGACTCATGGACGACTACCCTAACACACCGTGTCCTCTGGGGAGGCGACTTCCAAACGACCACCACACCAGGTAGGGGCAACCCCGCCCTCACCACACTCCTCAAACACCACCTTCGACCGCTCCACCCCCCCCTCCCCACCTTCCCCCGCAGCGACGGATGCCTTGACCACTGGCTCACTCCACCCCCCTCCCCCTTAAGCCTCAATCCTCCAGCATGCTCAATATTTACCTCTCCATCACACTTCTCCGACCATTCGGCGATACACCTCGTCATCCCTGCCCCCTCCTCCCTAATCGCTCGTCCACCCACGGCCCACGACCCACCACGCCCTCACCACACCACCCGCAAATTCTCCTTTAAGCTCCCACTCCAGCCACATCACATTACATCCTACCAACGTAGCACACCCTACCTTCTCACCAACACAGCCTCCCTACACGCGGAAATAATCAATACTTCCCCTTCCCATGCCACTCCCGACACCCTCGACACCCTAGCGTCCAAACTCACCACACTGCTCTCCCAACACATGGACCACGCAGCCACCATCTGGCCCCTCCTTCCCCCGAAGAAACCCCGCCCCGCTACTTCAACCGTTAACCCCACCTGGCTTTCCAAAAAAACGCGTAAACTAATTCGCAAACTCCGTAGATGTAGCACCAACAGTGGCCCCCTTCCCCTCGCCCAAGCCCTCCTGCAAACCTCTGACTACCTATCCCCTACCGAAATCAGTCAACGATGCCAGGCACGCATTCGCCTTCTCCTCAGAACCACCACCACAGATATACTACAAAAGATTAAACACCGCACCAATACTGCCTATGACGTCTCCCCGAAATCCTCCCACCGCGGCTTGAAAATTAAAAGTGGCCTCCTCCCGGCGACCACCGCAACCTCTACTCTCCACCGCATTACCAAGCCCGATAAAACCATAGCGTCCTCCCCCTCAGCCGTCATCGACGCAGTCCACTCCCACTTCACCACTGAACTCACGCGCGCCACCCCGCCCGACTTACCCATACCCCCCTGGGAACACCCTGCCAACCCCGACAACTACACCATCGTACCACGGGGTGACCCCACACTCACACTCTATGACATGATTACCCGCGATACTTTCGACAAAACCCTCAACTCGCTAGGCACAGGAAAAGCCCCCGGCCCCGACGGTATCCCCAACGAAATTATCAAGTTCCTACCCCCAGAGACCCGCTCCACCCTTTATTCTCTCCTAACCCTCCTAGCCCACAAATCCTACACACCCCCGTGAATGGTGCCATAGCACAACATGCCTACTTCATAAGAAAGGTGACCCCACCCTCCTCGACAACTACCGCCCCATCGCCCTCATGAATAACCTCCTTAAGCTGTGGACCGCACTACTAAAAGACGCAGGCTCGAAATATGCCGAAACCCACGGCATCCTGAGTGACCAACAGGACGGCTTTCGACAACACCGCAGCATCCATGACGCCCTCTCCTCCATAATCATGGCCATGGAGGACGCGAAACTCCACAAGAAAGACATCTATGTTATGTACGCGGACTTCAAAGGCGCCTTCAACGCAGCAGACCACCGCATCATGTTCTTACATATGAGACACCTAGGTATGCCCTCTAACTTTGTCGATACCTGCGAACACCTCTACGGGGTCTCCTCCACGGACTACATTACCCCTTATGGTCCTACCCCCTCCATCGACATCAATCGAGGTACCCTACAAGGCGACACCCTCTCCCCATTCCTTTTCACCCTCTTCCTTGAACCCTTTCTCCGCTGGCTCACGGTAGGCAGCCGGGGCTACCGGCCCGGGCCCCCCCCCCACTAACGTTGACCCTACAGAACCCACAGCCACATACCCCGGACACGGATTCGCCGACGACCTCAGCATAGCCACGGGCTCGACCCCCAACATGGCCATCCAACTAAAGAAACTCTCCCTCTTCAGCGCCTACACAGGTATGACCGTCAACATCCAAAAATGCTGTATCACCGGTGCCCTTTGGCGTTTGGGTAACGCCCTCTCCCTTGCCAACACCACCCTCCTCACATCCCACCTCCAATCGCAGTTCATAACCATTAACTCCACACCATCGCCCATTCCCTCCATTGGCCCCTCGGACACATACCGCGTCCTCGGGGTCGAACTTAACACTTCCCTCACCTTCACCAAACACTGGCATGAACTCAAACGCACCACTACCTCCCTCATCAACGCCCTTTCCACCTCCCTACTAACCCAATCTCGCAGAATACGCGTCATCCGTGGCCTCCTACTCGGCAAGCATTTTACCCTCCAACTTGGACTCTTCAGCGACTCCCAACTGGACACCCTTGAAGGTCAAATCTGCCGCGCCCTCCGCTCCGCCGTCTCCTCGGTACGCAACCTCCCCCGCACCGCCCTTCACCGACCCACCTCCGACCTCGGCTACGGCCTCCCCTCCCTCAAAGCCCATGCCGCACAACTCACAGTCTGCCACCTTCACAAAACCCTGAACTCCCCCGGATACAGGGGCCAAATGGCCAGAGCCCACATACACAAAATCTCTACCACATACTCCCACTGGCCCACTGAATCAATAATGTCAGGCAGCCTATCCCTCCCCACGCTCAGATGCCTTGTGCGCGCCCAACGCGATGCCGGTTCCTTATTTCACAACATCCCTCCCCTCTCCCTCACCAACCCCATTGCCACCACCATCCGCACCCACTTCACCAAACAAGACGCAGAACTCCGTACATCACTCACAGACAGAGCCACCACACCGACCCACTCCATTACAAACAAGCCTACCGCGAATTCTCACCCCGCAAGACACACACCTCCCTCCTTCCCCGCCTTAACCCACTATGGCAAAATCACATAACCACATGGCCACAAGTCCTCCTCCGCGCCACCCCTTCCTCCTTCATCCTCAAATCCAGTCAGTCCATCTCCAAACTCACAGGGTCCGACACTTCTCTCTCTATCCCATTTCGCCTACTCGCCGCAATTCTCACCGAACCCACTGACACTATCCACAACCGCCTCCCCGTCACGAACCTCAACACGAAACAAGCCTCCCCCCCCACCACCCTACATCCCTCCTGGATTCCCCTCCTCAACCCACACCTCCCCAGACTCCCTTCCACCCTCTCCCCAGACACCCACTCCTCCCGCACCACCACTACCACCCCCACCGCCCGCATCACACACATAGACACGGAATACCTCACCCCCACAGACCACCACTTCCCCCCTTGCGACGTGACACGCATCATATCCAAACACAAAGACACAGAATACGGACAAACACAATACATGGTCGAATGGGCCCCGGAACACCTCACGGAATGGGACATCCAACTCCAACTCGACGAAGGCTTCCGACTCATCTCTTCCACCCCCACATCGGTAACCCTACCCCCCCCCCCTCCCCCACTGATTGCTCCATATGCCATAACCCTCTTCACTTAGAACCCACCTCCACCTGCTCCACATGCCCGCACTTTGCAATCCATTCACAATGCCGCCCAGCTCAGGGACCTGCCACATGGCAGTGCGACTGGTGTGCTCGCGGCCAACAACACGACCTCACCCGTCTCCACGAGGTCCAATGGGCGCCTTGCCTTCAACTTCACGACACCATCAGTGAGACCCCCTCCGGCCCCACCGCCCTCACAGCATTTAACTCTGGCTTTGTCCCCTCCACCGCACCCATCCTGCCAGAACCCGGACCTCCTCCGTGGTCACACCCCCTAATCACATTCAACCACGACCCCATTAACCCCGACCTTGACATGCTCCCTACCGGTAAATTCGCCATCCACGCACACCCATCACTCCACGACACCACCATACTCTGCACTCCTGACGGCCGCGCAATCACCACCCTTAACGGCCCACGCGTCCGCCACCTTTACCAACTCTTCCGCCCCGACCTCTCGCAACATACGTTCGAGGAGGAGGTATACCGCCTCCTTACTCGCCTAGGCTCCCGGTCGGAAATCCAATCCCCCACACCCGCCACCACCACACGCAACAGATGGGCCACCAGAGAGGACCTCCTCTCGGCTCTACGACACACATTCCACATCCAGACAGAACTCTACTCGGACCCCCTTAACAAATCACTCCACTCACACACCTACCACTCGCTTTACCCCGAAGACATAGTCTTCTCGTCCAGCGGCAGTAATGCTCCACACACATGGCAGGGTACCAACATTGCAAATCCCGAATACGACCACGAATGCATGCGCCGTGCCATGGAAACGACTAACATCCCCGACCAGAGGAATCCTTGCTTGGAACTCGCAGGACTTCGTATACACAGACGGCTCGAAAAAAGGAGGCAATTCCCCTCTTGGAGCGGCAGCCACCCACCCCGCCTCGGACACCAACATCAGAATCCTGGTGACCTCTACCCCCCCCTCCCATACCATTAATCGAGCCGAACTAGCTGGTATCGCCATAGGCCTCCAACTAGGACATACCCACCTCCTTACTGACAGTGCGTGCTCCCTCCGCCTCATACAAGGTTACCTTAACTGCCCCTCCGCTTATAGGCACAACATCCACCGCGACACACTCCTCTCCATCACACACACCCTCAAAACCCGCTGCGACGCAGGCATCCGCACACATCTAGGTAAAATTAAAGCACACAACCACTCACTCGGCAACGAACTAGCAGACACACTCGCTAACCAGGTCGCTGATGGTCACCCGCCAGATACAACATACAACACAGGCTCGGAGGTGTCAATTGGACACTGGACCTGGCCTTACACCCTCATACCACAAACCCAAGGCGAACCCATACCCCACATATACACAAACCTCAAAGCCGACGCACACACACACAGCTGCAAACACACCCTTACACCCCTCTCGCAAACATCCAAACACGGCGCCCTCCTCGCCCGCGCCGCAGCGGACGGTGCCGACTTCACCTTCCACAAAAAACACTCAACACTCACCAACACACAATTCACCCACAAACAAGAATTCATTTGGGGCGTTCACAACACCCGCCTCCTCACACACAATCCCACCCTGCGATGTCCCATGTGTGGCCAATTCACCAGCAACGGCCACATGGCCGGTAACTGCCCATCCATGTCTGGCCTGAGACAGGACCGACACAACAGCGCGCTACAACTCCTCCTGTCTCTCCTCGAACGCCACAATGGAGGTCGCTGGGAAACTATCACTGCAGACTTCGGTAACAAACCCATCAAGTCTTTCACCCACCCCACCCCCTCCTACACCCCTCTTGACTGCCATCCCCCACACCCCTCCCACATGCCTACCCGCCTTGTTGATGCTGACGAAGGTCTCTCGCCCGACTCCCTAACCTCGTGTCCCGCTATACTCCCCTCCGACATCCTCCCGCCTGCGCTGCGTCCCCCGGCACATAAACCCGATTTCATACGCCTCCTCGAACCTCGCTTCGTCGGCCACAACAACGGCCGCCGTAGATACTCGTCTATCAAAAAAATTCAGATAGGGGAGTGGAAATACTGCACCGACCACAACCTCTCACACACAGCCCGCTTGATTAGGACAAATACACACCCCTCGCAAACGCCATCCGAAACCATTGGCCAGGTACCGAAGTCGACATCCTACCCATAGTCATGAGCCGCACGGGCACACCGCACTCATCCACCATCGAAAGTCTCACCTCCCTACTCACCCTCCGCACCGACCCTCCGGACAAACTCATCACCAAAACTCGCCTAGACACGTCTCGCATCCTTTCCACCCTCCATACACACACCGTCCAATGGCTGCACTATCTCCTCCTTGTCTACCGCACCAAATCACGCATGACCACTCGCCAAGCA
The DNA here is from genome assembly GCA_026401115.1 of Tetraselmis chui. Classification (NCBI taxonomy): domain Eukaryota; kingdom Viridiplantae; phylum Chlorophyta; class Chlorodendrophyceae; order Chlorodendrales; family Chlorodendraceae; genus Tetraselmis; species Tetraselmis chui. Next base: position 38,516 of record JAPMLY010002123.1, read on the forward strand.
TCCGCATAAAGACCCACCTCATGCCCCTTCTTGCACACCACCTTTAACCCACTCCAGACCCTCCCCGGGGGGGAGTAAATACCCCGACCACACTTGGAGAGGTTGGACATAGGAGGTTCACGGTCTAGCCCTAACTTGTAAGTTCCTTGTATGGCATAGTTGGGAGGGCCCAGAGACAGCAGCCGACGCATCCGGCTTTAGATGAACGGCACATCACTGGATATCCAAACGAAAGAGCGCCGTCTTGAGTGTCTCTGATTCTAATATGGTAATTTTCAGAAGCTCATACGCAAGACGTACCGAACAAGGATGGGACGTCAAGCTGAGTTCTTTGTGATTAACGTCACGCCGGCTACGGAACAATCGGCCGAGTTTCACACATAAGGGGAGCTATTGAAGAGCAACGTAACGAACATCTTTCGGACGTTATTGTAAGATAACTTACCATAGCTAATGCAGCCTCTTAACTCGCCGCAAGTAAGCCGACAGTGGGATCATTCCATTGAAAAAAATGGCCCGATGAAACGCCAGCGTCTCAACAAGCTGTCGCATGCACATCGCACTGAGCTCAACCGACAGCTTAAAGACGATTTGGAGGCTGAATCAATTCGCCCGTGTCACAGTGAGTTTGGCTCGCCAATTCTTTTCGTGCAGAAAGTTTATGGCTCGCTACGGACGTGCATTGACTACCGTGGCCTTAATGAGGTTACGCGTAAGGGCACTTGCCCACTTCCACGCGGGGACGACACACTCGATGAGCTGGAGGACGCGAACTTTTACACCCATCTCAACTCAGCGTCTAGCTTATTATGGCAAGTTTGAGCTTGTGAAGAGGACATTCACAAGACCGCGATTTAGACACCTCATGGTTTGATGGACTGGGTCGCCATGCCGTTCGGACTGTGCAATGCTCTAGCTACGTTTTAGCGTATGATTAATGACAACATGCGCGACTTTTTACACAAGCTCGTTGTAGTCTGCCTTGACGACGTATGTGTCTACAATCAAATCCTTGAGGAGCACCCTAAGCACCTTCGCCATGTGCTTTAGGGTTTTAAGGAGGAGGGCATTAAGTTTCGCTTCAAGAAATGTTGCTTTGGTCGAGATACATAGTACTTGGGCTACATTGTGTTGGGAGGCAAGGTTTCGGTTTCGACAATTAAAGTCAATGATGTTCACGATTGGCCAATCACGATGCAAAAAAGAAAGTTGGTAGCTTTTTGCATTTCTGCAACTTCTACGCCGGGTTCATTAACCATTTTAGCGACCTTACGGCTCCGTTGACGGACTTTCTCCGGAAGTCCAAGCCAAAAAAGGTTTAGAAGCCTTCGAGACTACTCTAAAGACACGGCTCATTTCCGCTCCATATCTGAGACTTCCGGAGGTCAGCTCGGACACGACGTTCACCGTGGCTACATGTACTTCGACATTAGGGATTGCGGCAATCATGCTGCAAGACCGAGGAGGAGGTCCTCCACAAGTCTCTTACTAAGCGCCTTTTCAAAATCCGGCCGAGCGCAACAACACCTACTCTGCCTAGAACTTGGAGGCCTTGGCGGTATGCGGGGCAATTAAGCAACGGGGTGTTACCTTGAAGATCCAGTCGCTGTGAGAAGATGCACATTTGAATGTAGTAACTGTTTTTGCATTGAGATTGGGCCATGAGTTCGTTGATCCCATTAGCGAGGGGCACTCCCAAGACTCGTTTTATGGGGACGAGGGTGAGTAGACAAGCGACAGTCAGATTGAAATTAAATATGTTATTTTTGGCGCCTCGATCGTCTTTGTGTCCCGTGGGACTTCGAGTTCCGATTGAGATTGAAGTCTAAGCTACATGGTAGTCAACTAGCACGCCACAGAGGAGTTACATGCACTCTTGCCAAAGCGCTCGGCAGATTTGGTAGAAAGGAATTCACCAAGATGTAAAAGATTTTTGCGAGCGCTGCGTCGTGTATCGGCGCGCTAAGATTCAACCTCAAATGGCTGCGATTATTTACCCGTTGCTTGCACCACCCGTACCGTGGCACATAGCTGGCCTTGACTGCTTGACACACTTGCCATAGCAATGGTTTTGACAATGTGTTAATTGCGGTCGATCACCAGACTCGAATGGCCCATTTCACAATGTCCACAGAGACAGGGACAGCAAAAGAAACTGGAGTGTTTTTCCATGGAGTCTACACATAACACGGACTACCCCAAGTGCATGTTAGTGATCGCGACCCAATAAAACTCCTCAGTAGCTTCTGGCAAACAATTTGGAGACGCCTCGGAACGCGGCTCAACATGTCTTCTAATCGATACCCGGAGATGGACGGCCTAATGGAGCGCTTCATAATCGCTTTTCGGCGATTATTGCGATGTTTGTCCTGCTACGATGGATCGGAATGTTGAATCCTCTAGTTGAATTTGCGTACAACGCAACTCGTGCACGTGGAATTGGGCACACACCCTTCAAGGCTGATTTCGGTTTTTTTCCAGAGGAACTCCATACCTATAGTTCAAATGCGATCGTCAATCCCGGTTTCGTTAGACGCAACAAATGAACAAAGCAGTTACAAAATTTACAAGAGTAGCGAGTTGTAACACTTGATAGTTGGTACCCTTTTACCGGTCGCCGCTAGAGTCGAACGGCAACTCCGCGGTAAAGCGCCATAGTGGTGCGCGAGAAGTCTTTGCGAAGCGCGGGCTCGAAGTTGGACTGTGAGCAGTACTGAAGCAACATTACACGTACAAATACGCTTGCGCGCCGAAGCCTTGAGCTTTGAAGGGGGATGACCACGCGCGGTCGAATATTATAGCGGTAGTGGCCATCATTATCGAGGACACCAATAACAAGGGCGGTACGGGCACATGATATGTAACGCCCGGAGACGACCGAGTGGTGCGACGGATGGTGATCCCGGGAGGGTCACGATGGCGAAAGTACAAATAAAATTACCGGCGCCGGGGACGGCGCGTGACCGGCAAAATAAGTATGGATGCCGCGTGAAACGTAACGAAGGAGAGAGCGGCGAGACATCTACATACATGGAATGGAGGACCGGCGTCACGCGCAACGCTATCAAGGTCCGTGTAAGCGGGCTCCCGAGCCGAGCTCAGTCGCGCATGCGCATGCGGCGGAGGCGGAAAAAAAAAAAACGCTTCTACCAAAGCCAAACGTCATGCATAATGATTTATATACGGGTAGTACTGGTCATTTTATCATTATGGTATAGGTATCACGATTGGAGAGCACACTACTGCCTCCATGTTGATGGACCATATTCGTCGTTGTCTTGCGCCCGTCGGCGGCCCCAAAGGGGGATGCACTCGCATACCCGTCGGCACTCACCCCCACCTCTTTGTGGTGGGCACTGGTAAATCTATGGCAATGCCATACTTGGCATGGTTGGGGGTTAGGCGGGGTGAAATCCGGCAGCCGCGATCCGCGGAATAGCAACTGTCATGAGGCCTCAATACTTAGGGCTTTTAAAGATATTATATGTACGCCAACGTCCAAATCTCTAGCTCGGCTAGTCCGATATATCTTTTCATCCCTAGATACTCCTCGAATGCTCTCATGTCCACGGGCGGGACCAGTACGTGATGAGGTCTCTTGGCGGCGAGGAGGGTAAGGGCGGATCTGAGTTGGGAGCGGGCATTGGAGCTCGCGGCGGAAAGCCGGGAAGCAGCGCCAATGCATGGCGTTCGTTGGCAGTCGACCAGCCATGTGAGTCTTGAGTCTCCCATAGGGTCGAGATAAGAAGCTACGCAGGCAAGAGGAGTGTCTGTGCCAGTGGAGCGACATGGTTAGGCGGCGGAGGTCCTCAAGATCGACCGCCGCCCGAAAAACCTGGTACGGAGGGTTTTCGAATAAGTATTTCCGTACTCAAAATCTTTTGCGGAGCGGCGACTCGATCTGCATGTTCAACCAGCCCTTCCCCTAGTCGGGACTCGGTCATCGACATGTTGCCTTAGGAAGTGTGGCTAGGGTTATCGCAACAACACACTTCTCGCACATGCGGCCCCCTAGCACCGTAAATCACCGGGGGATGGTACGGACGGACACAACGCGATCATACATATGTCGGAAAACTGTCGGCGAAGGACCGCGGACATGAGACAACTCTAGCACGGCGGCAGGTGCTCCAACCGGATACCGTCTGAGGCTATGGCCTTCTTTTCTTCCCAGCCCCCGAAGGAAGAGGGGAGCCTAAGTTTGGGGGCGGCCTGCGACGGGAGGAGCATCGGTTATCTCGGCCGAGGGTGTGCGTGAATCGAGAGGGGACCGTCGACAACCCAAACAAGGGGGAGTTTCGCATGCCTTCCTCCCCTAGCTCCGGCACGACCGCCGGAGTCGCACATGAGCGTGGGTCAGGTAGGCCCGACTCGCCGAGCGCCCGAGCGCATGCAGACCAACTTGGCTAATCGGCACCCTCGCAACGGTTGGAGCATGCCGCGTATCGTGGAGAATAGCGAGATTTTATATTTTATACGTGTATACATAAAAGCAATTATAGAAGAAATGCAAAAAATTCCCTTGTTGGCAGAGATAGGAGGGCTTAGAGACAGCAACCGGTTTCACCTTGTACATGTTGTAAACAATTTCAATTTCATATAGAAGAAAAATCAAAATTGTTTACGGCTATTATTTTGAAGGTGTTGTTAATGACAATGGAGAGGTTGGGATTAGTTGTTCTCGGTATAAGCACTATCCTAGGTCTCCGAGGGCGTAGATGAAGGGAGCGCCCAGAGACAACATTCGTTAAATCGATATTGTTATAAACAATTTCAAAATTCAAAATTCGTCGTTTTACGCGGTCGTGGTAGTTTAATATTCTCAAGCTCCATTATCGCTTGGTACATGTCTTGAAAGAGGTTTTGTGTGAGGCTCGGGCAGTGAGCTTAGTGACGGGTCGGGATTTGCAGTTGGCGATGCTCCTTGTGCATGCAATGCATGGTTTCCCGTGCCCCGTCCATGTGATGTGGCTTAGTTGCACTTTTATGGCCCTCACATGCATTTGAATGTCGATGATGCTAAAATAACTAACTACAAGTACATGTACGAATTTCAGTGTACCGATTGGAGGAGATCCTCTTCCTCTCCATGGTATTGAAATTGAAAATGTATTACAACAGTATCGGCAAGCTTGACCGAACGTTGTCTAACGGCCATCAATACTCTGCCACCTAAGACACTTCTTAGGAGAACGATTGGGCCGGTTACTCTTCGACCATGTACACCTATCGACACACCTATCTACAATGCGTGCCGATGTTCTTCGGAGGTTAAAAAGTGTAAGCAACAGTAGTAATTGACACAGTCCCCCCGCCTAAGCATGTAATTGTAATTATATTACAACAATATCGGCAAACTGGACCGACTGCTATCTAACGGCCATCAATACTCTGCCATCTAGGACACTTAGGAGAACGATTGGCCCGGGTACTCTTCGACCCCTTACACCTATCGACACAACTATCAGCAATGTGTGCCGACGTTCCTTGGAGGTAAAAAATCCTTCAAGCAACCGCAGTAATTGCCATTGTCCCCCCACCTAAGCAGTAACAACAGAAATATAATTTTGCACTCAAAGAAAAAAAAATATAAAACATATCCACTTTTCAAAAAATGCAAAATGAAAATGCTGCTGGACCTTCACGATGCACGGCTCGCTCCCATCAAACCGGGGTGCCGACCGGCCTAGGCCGATCGGCGATCGAGAGGGTCGATGGGCGAGCCTAATCTAGCTCCCGCGTGACTTCTGTCTTGCCGGAGAAAAGAGGGGATAGGCTAGCGAAAAACTCATTCCTCACGTTGTCGCTCGTCGATCCCGCCATCGCATCCCGTAAGCCCCGCCCCAAGGTCGTTGCCACTCCTCCCGTCGCGACTTTCCTCCTCGTCGAGGTTCCTTGTCACCTCGAGGGCAGGTGGGGGGGGGCGAGACATCGACACAAAAAGGCTAGAGCTCCGGCCGCCGCGCTAAAATGCTTTCCCGGCCATTTCCCCGGCTTTTTTTGTGTTAGTACTGGAGTACATGTGGAAAATCAGTCAGCAACCGTACCCTCCACCCACCGTTTTCGCGTCCATCGAGCACCCTTGTTTCGAGTGCGAGCCTCCGCGCTTATCCGGGCTCGCAATCTTTAAAATCATATGTGCCTAGCGATAGTGGGTAGCGGGGGGAGTAGTGCGCGGTCGCAATGGCCGGATCTAAAAAGGGCGCGGGGGTGCGGAAATTATTCAAACCATCCGTACCGGGTTTTCCGGCGGCGGCTGATCCTCATGAACACCCCGCCGCTAGACCTTGCCGCTCCTCCCGTCGCGACAATCCTCCTTGATGGTGTCGTGCTGCCCCATTTCGGCCAGCTCGACGTCAACATGCTGGTTCGACGTCGAGTGTGACGAGTACAGTCCTGCAACAATACATTGCAAGACATTGTACATGTACTCGTTACAATTCGTGCTTTTCCATAGGACGGACGTACAAATGTGGGTACGTCGCTACTGCAATATTCATAAGGGTGCTGATGCTTACAGTACGACCAGTACCTCCCGGTACGTACATGTACGCACAGTTAATCTAACTAGCTAGATGACGCGCCTAAGCGAGTTCTTCGATGCAGAAGTAGCCGCGTCGTGAAACCCAATGCTAGGCAGGCCGCGTCTCGGGACATATGACGACGGTTAGACAGCCCTAACGCCTGACACGTAAGCGTAGCTTGCATGCGTAAGCAATCTGGGCAGAAACCTATTTAAGCCCAGTGCAGTAGAGGAAGGTGACATAACCATTTAACAATTCCATTGTTCACTTACAACATATACTGCTTAAGTATAGCAGTGAGACATCTTTCACCATCGTCTCTCGACAACATCATTTTGCCATCTCGCAACGACAGAACTAGACAAATTAGAACTGATTTGTGCTAGCGTTTAGCTTGACGAGGCTAACCGCCACACTGGTTTCGGAGCTCATTGGTCGACGCACGTTTTCGTTGCTCTTTGATTCGCTCGACGTTGCCTGATTGATTCGAGATGGCTTCAGTAGGACCTGGACATTACGTGGTGTTGGTAATTCATGTTGGAGGAACTAAACTGTCGGACGTGAAGCTGGTATTACAACGTGAGCCTCGTACCGGTAACACTTGGTTCCCGGATGGCTCTGTCTTACCTAACGAAGAGCATGTGGACGCTGCTGTTCGTGAGTTACACGAGGAAACCGGTCTTACTTTGACACCGGAAGATTTGACGCTGTTGAGTGACGCTCCTGTTCGAGTCGCGTTACTTGAAGGTCTACAGCTTGTTTACGTGTACTCGGCTTCTGTCCATGTTTGCTACGAGCCACCTACGTACACCTGCTAAGGTTGAACATGTTGTTACAACACAGTCGACAATTAATCCGGATGGTACTTACGTCGTCCCGGAATCAATTAACATTGACGGTCTGAACCTTACGCCCGCTAAGACGGGGTTACTTCGTGTTGAGAAGCACAAGAGCGAGTTACTTCACTTCGGTTACGTGACTCAATGGGAGACTTTTTGTCGAGCAGTCTACTCACACAGCCCGGTGTTTCAAGACGACACATCTATTCCGAGACAGTTCTTTATATTCTCCCGGTTTACGACGGTCGACTCTGGTCATGTCGGGCTTCTGATTCGTGGACACATCAATCAGCTGAATGGTGAAACGCCGACAGATTTACGTGTGGGAATGCCAATGCCTACCCGGAACTTGGCTGGCCTACATGTGACCCTTACTGAGACGCAGCGTAAAGCTGCGATTAACTCCCCGTTACAATATGGTCGTGATGCTAATGAAATGGAGGATTGGCTTGAAGCTCAGCCGCAGCGTTTTCTAATGCTAGGCATTACGGCTGACTCTTACGACTCAGTTATCTAGGTTACGTCTCAGTTCTCAAGACATCTAAACGGGTGGTGGTTGAACCGTAAAACCCAAGCAGCTATTCCGTCTACCTATGACCTGCTTGTTGTGGAGTTACGCAAGACCACGTTTCTTCCGAACATCCAAGATGACGCGATTAACGCTTTGCTAAACCTTACGCATAGTCACTCCATGAGTTACGCTCTCTACACGAAACAATACAACGACTTCTTACGTCGTTCACGTTAGAACCTGACAGCTGATGTGCAGTGTGTACGCTTCATTAACGGACTGGGCAACTTTACGTTGAAGAATCAAGCGAAGTCACACCGAGCTCAGAGGGGTTATAGCCTCACTCTAGTGGAGCTCCAGAATTTCCTGAATGATGTCGTGACTGATTCCCCGGAACTTGGTAACGTGAGGTTTACAGTTAGCCCGTCCGGTCAACCCACTAAGAAGCGCAACCTTGTTGACCCCCTTGTTGGGGCCTCTAAGATTTGGAAGCGCAATGGTGGTGGACGTGGTCGTGGACGTGGTCGTGGAGGCAACAACGGTGGTGACCGTGGTCAACCATCTACAAACCATGGCCGCGTTGACTTTAAGACCCTCACTGAAGCCATGACCCCTGAGGAGCGCAAGAAGCATATGGACGAGGGACTTTGCTTCAAGTGTCACAAGAGGGGACACCGATTGTTTCAGTGCCCGGAGTGGAAGGGCAAGGCACCGATGGAGCCACAACAGCCAAAGAAGCAATGATGGTGGCAAGGCTGTTCTACCAGCGAAGTAGAGCAGCCGGCTACATCTACTGTTCGTTCTGAGACAATGTTAGCGACAAAGGTCGTCGAAACACCTTCGGCATCTCCATCGACTACAGTCACGACACCGGCAACGCTAGTAGCAGGTCGTCGTCGTCAGACTAAGCAGAGACAGAGTCGTAAACCTGTGACCAGACGTTCAATTGACTGGAAACTGGTTGACTCTGTTTTTGACCCTCTGCACGCAGGATTCAACTTCACTTTGGAGGGATGTGCAGATAATGAAGGTCTACACTCGCACAGTGACTTACCTCATTGTTCGCCGAGTGACTCGATTCTTGAGAGGGACTTGTCAGGAGAACGGGTGTTCATCAATCCACCCTGGGAGATAGCTGAGCAGATTGCACAGCACTTTGAGGATTGTCGTCGAACATCTCCGACATCTACGATGGCTGTATTTGTACTACCAAACTGGGCGAAGTTTACTCAACTGACTAAGCACTGGAAACTCTATCAAGAATTCCCAGCTCGGACACAGCTTTTTAATCGTCAGTCACTGGAGAACCCAGCGCAACAAGAGGTGGTTGCTCCAGCTCCTTGGCATGTACAGCTGTGGTTAGTCGACGCAGATTGTGCGTTTAACGACTCGACAACATCTACAACATCTGACCAACCCACCTCGGTACCTGTACCTTCTGGCGACGCGGAACCGTCCATCGCTACGATACAACAATTTTCTCCACCAGCTACAGCCCTATTGACTGACCTCGCGGAAGCTCGCCCGTTAATTCGAACTGAGCTGATTGTGAAAACTCATGATGGTGGACACCTAATTTCTGGATTAGTGGACTGCGCTGCGACGCTTGATTTCATCTCAGAGGACTTTGTACGACGCTTTGCTTTACAGACTCGGAAGTCTACGACTAAGACCCCAGTTCGACTCGCTAACGGACAACGAGTGACTTCTTCTACAGTTTGCGATGTTATTACTTTTGAGCTGGCTCGACACGAATTTCGCCGGACTTTTTACATCTTACGTGACTTACGTGCTGCTGATTTGATCCTCGGTTTACCATGGCTTGATGATGAACATGCCTCTTTACAGTTTGGTACAACCAGAGTTTTTACTCCAATGGACGGCACAACAATGGAGACTACGCTCAAGGAACGACGCCCTGAGTGTCTACTGATGTCATCTACTAAGGTGCAGAAACTCATGCGCAAGACGCGCCGCAACAGGGGACGTAACGCGGAATTTTACGTCATTGAACTTACACCAGCCGCTGATCAATCTACTGACTTTCACATTGGAGAGGAACTAACTGCAGAACAACGTGACAACTTCCGGTCGTTACTCTTCGATGACTTCCCGGAGTTACTGCAACCTGTCAACTCTACACATGTAAGCCGACAGTGGGATCATCCCATTGAAACAATTGGCCCAATGAAACGCCAACGGCTGAACATATTGTCACCTGCAGAGCGCGCTGAGCTAAATCGACAGCTCAAAGACGCAGTGGAAGCTGGTTTAATCCGTCCCAGCTACAGTGAGTTCGGCTCGCCAATTCTTTGTGTGCGGAAAGCTGATGGCTTGCTACGTATGTGCCTTGACTACCGTGGCCTTAACGAGGTTACGCGTAAAGATGCTTACCCACTTCCGCGTGTGGACGACACCCTTGACGAACTTAAGGACGCGAATTTTTACACACACCTCGACCTCGCCTCTGGATTCTGGCAAGTTCGAGTGCGTGACCAGGACATACACAAGATGGCTTTTCAGACCCATGATGGCTTAATGGAATGGGTCGCCATGCCGTTTGGCATGTGCAATGCACCGGCTACATTTCAGCGGATGATGAATGACATACTTCGCGACTTTTTACACAAGTTCGTGACAGTCTACCTCGATGACGTCTGTATATACAATCTGGAGGAGCACCTGGAGCACCTGCGTCTCGTGCTACAGCGATTTAAGGAGGAGGGCTTGAAATTACGCCTTAAGAAATGCTTCTTCGGACTGCAAGAGATGGAGTACCTTGGCTACACTGTGTCAGCCGGTAAAATTTCGGTTTCCACAAAGAAAGTCGAGGCCGTTGCAGACTGGCCAGTGCCCAAGACGCAGAAGGAAGTTCGCAGTTTCGTGCAATGCTGCAACTTCTACGCCAGATTTATTCATCACTTTAGCGACCTTACGGCTCCATTGACGGACATAATGCGGAAGTCCAAGCCACATAAGGTTACGCTGACGCCTGCCTGTTTGGAAGCCTTTGAGATTCTCAAGTTACGGCTCATTTCCGCGCCATGCCTGATCCTTCCGGAGATCAGCTCGGACGCGACGTTCACCGTGGCTACAGATGCTTCGACAGTGGAGATTGCAACAGTCATGTTGCAAGACCAAGGAGGAGGCCTTCAACCAGTCTCTTACTGGGCGCGTAAGCTGAATCCAGCTGAGCGTGATAACACTTACTCTGCGTACGACTTAGAAGCTTTGGCCGTATGCGAAGCTGTCAAGCATTGGAGGTGCTATCTTGAAGGGTGCTCTAAGTTCCTTGTCGTAACATACCACGACACACTACGACATCTGCTCAGGCAACCGAACAACAGGTTGAACAAGCGGCAAGCAAGATACCTGCGGGATTTGCAACCGTTTGTGGGCTCGATGACACTTGCATATCGCAAGGGAGCTCTGAACGAAGCTGACCCGTTAAGCCGGCGTCCCGACTTCGTACCTCAGGCCACAGTTCCATTGTTTTGGGATGGCGAGGTTCCGTCAGATCGAGAATTACGACGGAAGTCCCAGCTGTTGTTTGAAGACGCGCAGTTAAATTTACTGACTGTAAACGCGTTGCAGCTGAGCCCTGAGTTCGCTGATCTCATTCGCGAGGGGTGCTCCCAAGACTCGTTTTATGGGGACGAGGGTGAGTGGACGAAAGACAGCCGGATTGAAGCCAGAGACGGATATTTTTGGCGCCTCGATCGCCTCTGCATTCCGCAGAACTCTGAGCTCCGACTGAGATTGATCACAGAGTTGCACGAAAGTTCGTCAGCTGGTCACAGAGGAGTTGCTAGCACTCTTGCTAAAGCACTCGACAGATTCTGGTGGAAACGAATTCGCCAAGATGTGAAAGACTTTTGTGAGCGCTGCGTCATATGTCGACGAGCGAAGATTGAACCGCAGATGGCAGCGACTCTTTACCCTTTGCCTGTTCCACCCCGACCGTGGCATACAGTTGGTCTTGACTACTTGACACACTTGCCTGAAAGCAATGGCTTTAACATTGTGCTGATTGTAGTAGACCATCTAACTCGAATGGCCCATTTTCTGCCGTGCACAGAGACGGTTACTGCCGAAGAAACTGCAACTTTGTTTTTACATGGAGTCTACCGTTTGCATGGACTGCCCCGTGTGCTGTTTAGTGACCGCGACCCGAAATTCGTCAGTGCCTTCTGGCAAACACTTTGGCGACGCCTTTTCACGCGTCTCAACATGTCTTTCAGTCGACATCCAGAAATAGACGGCCTGACAGAACGCGTGAATAGCACGTTTCAGCAGCTTCTTCGTTGCTTCTGTTGCTATGATGGCTCTGATTGGACTACGCTACTACCACAAGTGGAATTTGCGTACAACGCCTCGCGTGCACTCGGAATTGAACACACACCGTTTGAGGCTAATTTTGGATTCTCTCCTGAGGAGCCTCCTGACCTGCTATTCAGTATGCGACCGTCGATTTCACTTTCGCAAGACGCAACAGAATGGTTAAGATTGTTACATGAAGTGCATACTCTGGTGCGCTCAGTGTTACAGCTACAAAAGGACGAGATGCAGGCACAAACAGAACCGTCTATAGCGCCACACTTCGCCAGAGGAGATAAGGTGTCAGTCGTCACAACAAACCTTTTTTTGCGCGGACAGCCAAACCGGAAACTCAGAGACAGACAACTTGGACCTTTTTCAGTGGAGGAGCAGATTGGGAAACACAGTTACATATTGAAACTTCTAGCGACAGTACGCTTACATCATGTGTTCCATGTGAACAACTTACGACCCTGCTCTACCGCACCACTACGACCTGCTGTCCCGGTAACTGTTCCTGAAGGAGACGACGAGGAGTTTGACGTCTCGCACATCTCTGCTGTGTGCATCAAGTCGCTACCTTGACGACGAGGCAAATATCTGCTCTTCATGACGCACTTCGGTGATGACGACATTCCACCTTTCTGGCACCGGTTGAACGAGGGGCATCGAACGATGGCGTTACAAGATTTCTTGGAGACGCCCCAATGGCACAAGTTTGCCGAGACTAAGGCGTACATTGACTTCATGCACGCTCACCCAGCGCGCATTCCTGAGTCCCAGTAACTGCTTCAGTAAAGGAGCTTAGAACCACGGAGGTCTGCCTCGCGGCGGCCTCAAGATCCGTCAAGAGGGGGAGGGTACGAGTCGGACGAGTACAGTCCTGCAACAGTACATTGCAGGACATTGTACATGTACTCGTTACAAACGCTAATTCGTGCTTTTCCATCGGACGGACGTACACACGTGGGTACGTCGCTATTGCAATATTCATTAGGGTGCTGATGCTTACAGTACGACCATTACCTCCCGGTACGTACATGTACGCACAGTTAATCTAACTAGCTAGATGACGCGCCTAAGCGAGTTCTTCGATGCAAAAGTAGCCGCGTCGTGAAACCCAATGCTAGGCAGTCCGCGTCTCGGGACATATGACGACGGTTAGGTAGCCCTAACGCCTGACACGTAAGCGTAGCTTGCATGCGTAAGCAATCTGGGCAGAAACCTATTTAAGCCCAGTGCAGTAGAGGGAGGTGACAGAACCATTTAACAATTCCATTGTTCACTTACAACATATACTGCTTAAGTACAGCAGTGAGACATCTTTCACCATCGTCTCTCGACAACATCATTTTGCCATCTCGCAACGACAGAACTAGACAGATTAGAACTGATTTGTGCTAGCGTTTAGCTTGACGAGGCTAACCGCCACATCAAGCGAGCACCATACCTTAGCGTTGCTTCCCGACTTTCCGCCACTATCTCTAACACCCGCGTCCCACCGCTGATCCGTCCGTACCCTCCTCGCCACCACACACTCATGAAAATACATGACCCCCCCCCCCCCCTACCCCCAAATGGGGCGGTATCTTACTAGTGTTTGGTATTGAAAAAACATACTATCGGACAGGCCGAGCGTGAGATCTTGGCGCCGGTGGCGTACAGAAATTACTTTTTAAAAAGCCCTCCGTATAAGGCCCTCCCCATAGTTGCGAATCGCGCGGATCGCACGGTCGGCCCTTTTAGCCCCTACCGTGCCAAGCCGGGCACGGCTACGGGGTTTCAATCTCCCACCACGGGGAGGTGAGGGGATACCGATGGGCTTGCGAGCACTCTCCCCTCCGGGGCCGCCGCCGCTGCGCTGCCGGCGGCCGCCCTCTCCATGGTAGCTCTGGTGCCGCAACGCAACAAGCGAAGTTTAATGCGGGTGTCCGGCTTCAACTTGTGTTGGTACGCCTCATGTCCACAATGCTCACGAGTACCATATTTTTGCTCTAGATAATGGGGGTTGCTTGGCTCTCTTTGCCTTTGTGGTGCCCGATCGTCTTGCAGTTCTTTGTTGCTGCTCACCGTTTTCCGGGGGTGGGTGCTCCTTTGGCCCGGAATCGTTGCCGGGCGTTTGCATAAAGCTCTTTGTCAGTCGGACCACTACTTATGTTGCGTTTCGCCGATGATTCATTGGAGATATGTGCAAGGAATTATTGCACTGCGTCTCAGTTTGTGGGCATGATACGCTTGGTCCGTACCTTCGCGATGGTGTGCATGGTGGTTGTACTCATGTTGTATGTAGCGTGTTTCCTTGCTTGGTTGTTATTCATTCTTTTTATTTATTACCCATATCTTTTAGGGTGATTTTCCAACGCTTTGTAAGTAATTCAATATTTCGTATTTAAACCACGCATCGTGCATTATGATAAACATGCAGTGTATCATAATGTGGCAGGTGGGGGTTCATCTTGGGCCGCCACACGCCTACATACTAAGATCGGACTCACCGGGTTTCGAACCCGCGACCTTTCGCGTATGGGGCTCATAGGACACGGGCTCCCGCGCTACCGCTCTGCCGTCCCGCCGTACTAATAACCGATGTACATGCCGCCACGTCGCAAAAAGTGAAATTATCTATCAGCCGTGGTGCGTTTACACCGGTTTCCGGCTTACGTAATTTCAGTGAAGGGTGGCAGCGGTAGCTACCGCTGCCCCCTCCCTTCCCGTCCCGCCGTACTAATTCTGCATTGGTATTGCTTTTTTTATTCCTTCGAGGTCCTTTAACTCGACCATTTCGCGCGTCGGCTCGCCATCATCGCCGCGCCAGACCAACCATCCAACACGCGGAGCAACTCTTAACGGACCGGCGCTCGCGACTAGTCAGAACTTCAAGCTTTGTCGCAACATATTGAAATTGAAATTGAAATTGTTTACAACATGTACCGTATGCGCCGGTTTTTCACCAAAAAGCCGTATGCGCCGGCAGCTGTCTTTGGGCCCTCCCAACTATGCCATACAGGGAACTTACAAGTCAGGGCTAGACCGTGAACCACCTATGTCCAACCTCTCCAAGTGTGTTCGGGGGTTTTACTCCCCCCCGGGGAGGGTATGATGCGGGGTGATGGTGGTGTGCATTCAGGGTGAAAAGGCATCCTACCGTCACTAAAGACAGTAAAAAGATCCAAAGTACTCCTAAAGTACTACTGACGTCAAAATATAGGGGATGGGTCGGTAGCTCGGATGAGCAACGCCGACCGTCTTCGCTCCGGGCTTGGCCTCCCTATGAGCGATAGACTGGTGACCACAAGGCCCGTCGGACGACGGGCACCGATCACCTCCCCCCACCCGAGCCTAGCTCACCCAGGTCAGTGGATCCGTAGGCACATCAGACGGTACACACTCCAAGGCGCAGCTTTCACAAATTTGAATTCGGTTCACATGCCGGAATCTGCGCCGCCCACATCTCAAACACTCCGAGTGCTCCGTCCAATACTACGACACTCGTACGTCTCAAATAGATTACAAAACTCACCCTCCCACGGAGCCGGCGCACTCCCACGCGCCCCTCCGAGCGTCCGGACGTTCCCATCAGACGTCCGTGAAGAACAAACCCAGGTCCCATCAGACCTGGTCGTGTGCCGCCAACACACGCTGACCACCTCTAACCCTCTCTATCCCCACTCCAAAACCACCACATACACACACATCGACACCCACCTTACGACCACTATGTCATCACCTTCTACCCTCCCGGAATCATACAAACAGGTCCTCCTCAAAGACCACCCTACACCCCTCTTCGCGGACGACCACATCGGCCCCCGTAACCGCCTTGTGGGACACCCACTTGCTCCATTCCTTACGGCCCCTCAGCTCGCAACTGCAGACTATGGACGAGGCACGCCCCTGGAACCCACGCCGGGCACATGGCTTCAAACTCCCCTGGTCCTCTCCACCCCGACGACTGCCCCCGACCTCGGACGGGCCGTTGACCTATCTGCTCGCCTGATCGACTCTTACCTCCTGACATGCCAGTACTCCACCGCCCCTCCTGACACTGCCAGCTTCTGGCTCCACGGTGTGTTCCTCCCGAACACGCCGTCTTCCTCACTCATACTTATCTCCGCTTGCTCTCTCGCTCGACGCTGGCTTCTAGAAAAAGTTCACGCCCTAACCGATATCCCGGCCCGCGCGAGAAATATAATCGGTCGGGAACTCGCCCATCGTGCGAAATGGACAGCCTCAGTCACCCGCACCCCACACCCAACCATGCCCCAGCAACACGATCTCACCCCTCTGCCAGTCGCACTCTCACATGGCCACCAAGAGGTCCGGCTGGACATCCCCACCTCCTGCATCACAGTTGGCCTGCTTTACCAGCTCGCTTCACGCCAGCGTGAACTCCCGTCGGGAGGTCCAACGCCACCCAGTGCCGCCTCGGACCCACAACTTTCCACCACCCTGAGACAGCAGGAAATTCAGATTATACGTGTTGTAGCCGTTCCCGCAATTTCAGGCCAACGCATGAAAATTAGCTCCCCCATGTTCACTCATCTCTCCGGCCCATACGTCGTTCCCCTGATACAGGCCCTCCTGCTAGATCGACTCGCCACGGAACTCGCCGACACCTAGAACGCCAGCGCCACCACCTCTGCCCCCCGAATGGAGGACCTCCCGGAACCAGCCCAACTCCTGCTCCAGATCGCGGACGCCCTACAACCTACACGGGAACCCGTCCAGGTCGTGAACGACCCCCCCTCCTTCTGGATGCATATCCTCCACCCACCCCATAATCCAGTTCTTTCACAATCAGGACCTGTACATTTTCACGCCACACTTCGAATTGCTATTCATACCGTACCCCCCACCCCCCAAAACTACACAATTACCATCACACCCCCTCCTCTCACATGCCATGTCCCAGGAACCTCCTGGACTGACACCTGCCTCACCACAGTCCTCATCCAATCCCCCCACCCCCTCCCCTTCCCCCAACCCACGTCCAACGGTACTATCCCTTCCTCACACTGGCTCTCCACCCTCCTCCATCAAACAGCTTCAGAATACGCACAGTCACACACCCACTCCCACAGCTCCACACCCTCCACCTTCGACATCTCACACCACACCTCCCTCAAAAAAATTCCTGACGGCTCATACTTCCGCTCCCACCCCTCCCCCTCCCCTCACATCGCCACCAGCATCCAAATCTCCCTCACCAACATCATGTACTGCATCCTCATCTCAACCAACGGCACTGCCACCATTCCCCTCCCCCACACCTACATACACCGCGGCACCCCCACCAACACCACATGCTCCCTATACATCACACCCCACCACTACTCCACCTTCGGCAGGTCCCGCATCACAGACCCCATCTTCACCACCTCCCCCTCCCCCCCTCAGCTCACCCTCACAAAAAACAAATCCCTCCTTCGCAACCCCCCCTCTCTCCTCCTCGAATGGACAGGCCACTTGCAGGCGACCAACACCTACGAGGCATGGCAACAAGAACCTGCGGACGGCTCCCTGCTGGACACCCCTGACGATACCCCCCTCGACCTCGACTCTCTACCCGACATCCAACTGGCCCCTTCATACTCCCCCCCCCCCTCACACTCGCAACCAGCGCCCCTCCAAAAAACGTCGCTCCCCCTCCCCCGCCCCTCCTACGTACCCCCACCCCGCTCACCCAGCTGACCCTCCCACCTTGCCCGCCACCACCCCTCCTCCCCCACCCCCCCTCCCCACCATCCTCGAAACCTCAGTTGACCACATGGATTCCTCCTCCACCCCCCTCACACACCCCGCCACAGCCTCCTCACACCCAACCGGCATTGACCCCCCACCTCCTTCCCCCCCCCAACGCACAGACTCCACCCCCCACATGATACCTCCCCCCCTCCAACTCCTCCCCCCCTCCCTCCCCCTCCCCGACCCCATGGACTCCTCCCCAACGGCACGCACACCAACAGACCCAGCCCTCAAACCAGCCCCCCCGTCCGGCGTCCTAAAGCACACACGCCACACCCTCAGAAAGACCCCCCACTCACCCCCACACCGCCGCATCCCCCATGACCCCCAGACCCACACACGCCTCACACACTCCCCTTCCCCACAACCCACCCCCAACTCCAACCACCGGAACCACGACCCCCCTTCCAACACACACCCCTCAAACCTTCCCCTACCTGCCTCATCCCCCGCGACCTCAGACTTCGAGCTCGAAGACCTCCCTGAAGAAGACCTCAACACCGCGGAAGCCAATGAGGAACACCTCCCCTCACCTGGACCTCCCATCCCTCCATCTGATGTCCACTCGGCCGCTAGGGCCAGCCCCCATCCCTAACTCCACTACAGACGGGCCAGCAGGCCCGGAGGTTCGACCCCCTGCCCTCCTCCCACGCCCCACCCAAGATATCCGTACACACGGTGTAACCAACCCACTCAGGGCCTCACTTCCGTCACACTTCGCACCCGATACCTGCACTATCAAACTACATAACTACCTGTTTGACCTTAACCTTGAACACGGCCTCCCCACCCCCATCGGCCACCTCGACTCCTCGGCCGTGCTCTCCTTCCAATGGGGACACTACCAGGACCTCTCAAACCTCTACTGCATTGCCACCTCCCTTGCCAAACTCCACTCCACCTCCTCCAACACCTACACTGTTATCACAAACACCGAGGTAGACACCTTCCATAACCATCACATATACCCCAGCCAGTGGACCAACCTCTCAAACAGAGGCGTACCCCCGCGCCCGGGCACACCCCACAACTCCCTCCTCGTCCTCACCTGGCAGCACTCCCACTTCGGCCTCCTCCACGTGACACACGACTCCGCCACTTGGGTGGACTCCCTCCACCACCCTCCCCCCCCGTCCCTTCTTACCCGCTCCCTCTCACTTCTCGCCTCCTGGAACTCGTCTCCCCCCCCCCAACTCCTCACTCCTCGCCTTCTCAACCCCCCTCGACAGAACGACTCACCTCGGGCGTGGTCCTGTGGAACCCACGTCCTCCTTCACACATACTTTATACTCACGGCACCTGCTGACCATGCTTACGACCCCCCTCATTTCGACCCCAAACACACAGTCTATTCCCTTCACTCTCTTCTGTGGCACCACGTCTTCCGCTCCACTCCCCTCCCTGTCGGTCGCTCCCACCTCCTTAACACCCTCCACCCTCAACAGCCCTCCCTCTCCCCCGAGCCCCCACACCCCCCCAAACCCTCCCCATCAATTTCTCCGCTCCCTCATTCCACCCCCCCCTCCACCCCCCGCCAACCCACCCTCCCCCACATCACACTCCCAAACCCGCCCCAACCCCTCACCTCCCACACCCCCCCACCACGCCGCACAACTCCCCCTCCAGCGAACCCCCCTTACCCCCCCAACCCTCAACCCCCACCACTTCTCCCACATCATATACCACAACCTCTACACCTCATTAACCTCAACACCAGGGGGCTACACACATCCATCATGGACGTGGAACACCTCGCCACCACCCACAGCCCTGATGTCCTCATCCTCACGGAAACTAAACACGACACCCACAAATCCAGATGGCGTGTCGCCCTCCCACAATACCTACTCAAAAGCTCCAGACCCTGCTACTCATCTGTGCCCCTACCCAACGCAGGCGTTCTCTTCGCGGTCCGAAGGGAATCGTTCCACTCTGCCACTGTCCTCACCCCACCCCCCCACCTCCTCCCACATATCGCAGGCCTGAAACTCGTTCCTCACTCAGGCAACCCTTACCTCCTCCTCGGAGCCTACATGCCACAGCTCCACAGCCCCCTACCAACACGCTTATACGCGGAGGTCGCGGCGTGGGGCCTCCGCCTGATGGACGACTACCCAACTCACCGCATCCTCTGGGGCGGCGACTTCCAAACGACCACCACACAAGGTACAGGCAACCCCGCCCTCACCTCCTTACTCGAATCACACCTCCGACCCCTCCACCCCCCACTCCCCACCTTTCCCAGTAGCGGAGGTTGCCTCGACCACTGGCTCACCCCTCCCCCCTCCCCTCTCAGTCTCAACCCGCCTGCGTGCTCGACTTTCACCTCTCCCTCACACTTCTCCGACCACTCAGCGATACACCTAGTTATACCTGCCCCCTCCTCCCTCATCGCTCGGCCACCCTCGGCCCACAACCCTCCCCGCACTCACCACACCACCCGCAAACTCACCTTCAAACTCCCACTCCAACCGCACCACATTACATCATACCAACGTAGCACACCCTCCCTTATCAACCACACGGCCTCCCTCCACGCAGAGATTCTCAATACAACCCCTTCCATGGCCTCTCCCGATACCCTCGACACCCTAGCCTCGAAATTTACTGCACTACTCTCCCAACATATGGACCACGCGGCCACCATATGGCCCCTCCTATCCCCGAAGAAACCCCGCCCCACTACCTCGACCATTAATCCCACCTGGCTCTCTAAAAAAACACACAGACTCATTCGTAAACTCCGCAAATGTAGCACCAACGGCGGCCCCCTACCCCTAGCCCAAACCCTCCTTCAAACCTCTGACTATCTTTCCCCTACCGATATCCACCACCAGTGCCAGGCACGCATACGCCAACTACTCCGAACAACCACTACAGATATACTCCAAAAGATTAAAACCCGCACCAACACTGCCTACGACGCCTCCCCAAAATCCTCCCACCGCCGCTTAAAAATTAAAAGCGGCCTCCTCCCCGCGACCACAGCAACTACAACTCTCCACCGCATTACCAAGCCCGATAAAACCACAGCATCCTCCCCCTCAGCCGTCATTAAGGCGGTCCACTCCCACTTCACCACCGAACTCACGCGAGCCACCCCGCCCGACCTCCCAATACCCCCCTGGGAACACCCCGACAACCCTGACAACTTCAACATCGAACCCCGAGGGGACCCCACACTCACACTAGCCGACATGATTACCCGCGATACATTCGATAAAACCCTCAACTCGCTAGGCACAGGCAAAGCCCCCGGCCCCGACGGTATCCCCAACGAAATTCTCAAGTTCCTACCCCCGGAGACCCGCTCCACCCTCTTCTCCCTCCTATCCCTCCTTGCCCATAACTCCTACACACCCCCTGAATGGTGCCATAGCACAACATGCCTATTACATAAAAAAGGGGACCCCACCCTCCTTGACAACTACCGCCCCATCGCCCTCATGAATAACCTTCTTAAGCTATGGACAGCACTAATCAAAGACGCAGGCTCGAAATACGCCGAAACCCACGGCATCCTCAGCGACCAACAGGATGGCTTTCGACAACACCGCAACATCCACGACGCCCTCTCCTCCATCATCATGGCCATGGAGGACGCAAAACTCCACAACAAAGACATCTACGTCATGTACGCAGACTTCAAGGGCGCCTTCAACGCAGCAGACCACCGCATCATGTTCAAACACATGAGGCAACTCGGTATGCCCTCCACTTTTGTAGATACATGCGAACACCTCTACGGAGTCTCATCCACAGACTACATTACCCCGTATGGTCCCACCCCCTCCATAGACATAAATCGAGGTACCCTACAGGGCGACACCCTCTCCCCGTTCCTGTTTACCCTCTTCCTTGAACCCTTTCTTCGCTGGCTCACTGTGGGTAGCCGGGGCTACCGCCCAGGGCCCCCCGCCACTAACGTCGACCCAACAGAACCCACAGCCACATACCCCGGACACGGATTCGCCGACGACCTCAGCCTAGCCACGGGCTCGACCCCAAACATGGCCATCCAATTAAGGAAACTCTCCCTCTTCAGCGCCTACACAGGTATGACAGTCAACATCCGCAAATGCTGCATTACCGGCGCCCTTTGGCGTACAGGCAACGCCCTCTCCCTTGCCAACATCACCCTCCTCACATCCCGCCTCCAATCACAGTTCATCACCATCAACTCCACCCCGGAGCCCATCCCCACCATAGGCCCCTCGGATACATACCGCGTCCTTGGGGTCGAACTCAACACCTCCCTCACCTTCACCAAACACTGGCACGAACTCAAACGCACCACCACATCCCTCATCAACGCCCTCTCCTCCTCCCTACTAACCCAGTCCCGCAGAATTCGCGTCATCCGTGGCCTCCTCATCGGAAAACACTTTACCCTCCAACTCGGCCTCTTCAGCGACTCCCAATTGGACACCCTCGAAGGTCAAATATGCCGCGCCCTCCGCTCAGCCGTCTCCTCGGTACGTAACCTCCCCCGCACCGCCCTCCACCGGCCCACCTCCGACCTCGGCTATGGCCTCCCCTCCCTCAAAGCACATGCCGCACAACTCACCGTCTGCCACCTCCACAAAATCCTGAACTCCCCCGGTTATAGGGGCCACATGGCCAGAGCCCACATACACAACATCTCCACAACATACTCCCACTGGCCCACTGAATCGATAATGTCAGGCAGTCTATCCCCCCCCACGCTCAGAAGCCTAGTGCGCGCCCAACGCGACGCCGGTACCATGTTTCACAACATCCCCCCCCTCTCCCTCACCAACCCCATTGCCTCCACACTCCGCACCCATTTCACCAACCAGGACGCCGCACTCCTCACATCCCTCAGAGACAGAGCCACACATATCACAGACCCACACACATACAAACAAGCATACCACGAATTCTCACCCCGCAAGACACACACTTCCCTCCTTCCCCGTCTTAACCCCCTCTGGCAAAATCACATAACCGAATGGTCACAAGTCCTCCTCCGCGCCACCCCTTCCTCCTTCATCCTCAAATCCTGCCAGTCCATCACCAAACTCACGGGGTCCAACACCTCCCTCACTATCCCAATACGCCTTCTCGCCGCAGTCCTCACCGAACCCACCGACACTGTCCACAACCGCCTCCCCGTCACAAACCTCAACCCCAAACAAGCATCCCCCCCCACCACTCTCCACCCCTCATGGGTTCCCCTCCTCACGTCACACCTCCCCCGCCCTCCTCACACTCTCTCCCCCTTCACCCACTCCTCCCGCACCAACACCTACTCCCCCACTGCACCCATCACGCACATAGACACAGAATACCTCTCCCCCTCAGACCACCATTTCCCCCCCTGCGACGTAACGCGAATCATCTCCAAACACAAAGACACAGAATACGGACAAACCCAATACATGGTCGAATGGGCCCCGGAACACCTCACGGAATGGGATATACAACTCCAACTGGACGACGGCTTCCGACTCATCTCTTCCACCCCCACCTCGGTAAACCTACCCACCCCCACCCCCGCCGATTGCTCCATATGCCACAACCCTCTGCACTTAGAACCCACCTCCACCTGCAGCACATGCCCGCACTTTGCCGTCCACTCCCAATGCCGCCCCGCCTTAGGCCCCGCCTCATGGCAATGCGACTGGTGCGCTCGCGGCAAACAACACGACCTCACCCGCCTCCACGAGGTCCAGTGGGCGCCTTGCCTTCAACTACACGACACCATCAGTGAGACCCCCTCCGGCCCCACCGCCCTCACCGCATTTAACTCCGGCTTTGTCCCCTCCACCACACCCATCCTGCCAGAACCCGGACCGCCACCTTGGACACACCGCCTTATCACATTCAACCACACCCCCATCAACCCTGACCTCGACATGCTCCCAACCGGTAAATTCGCCATCCACACACACCCATCACTCCACGACACAACCATACTATGCACCCCCGACGGCCGCGCGGTAACCACCCTTAACGGCCCCCGCGTCCGCCACCTATACCAACTCTTTCGCCCCGACCTCTCCGACCATACATTCGAAGAGGAGGTCTACAACCTCCTCACTCGCCTAGGCTCCCGCTCTGAAATCCACTCTCCTACACCCGCCACCACCACCCGCAACAGATGGGCCACCAGAGAAGACCTCCTCTCGGCTCTCCGTCACACATTCCACATCCAGACAGAACTCTACTCAGACCCCCTCAATAAATCACTCCACTCGCACACCTACCACTCACTCTACCCCGAAGACATAGTCTTCTCATCCAGCGGCAGCAATGCCCCACACACATGGCAAGGCACCAACATAGCCAACCCCGAATACGACCACGAATGCATGCGCCGAGCCATGGAACATGCAATCACCAGCGCACACCGCACAGCCTCACACACCCCCAGCGCTACCATCCTCATACTCCCCCGTTGGGAACACACCCCATACCGCCACTCCAAGTATATCAACTCCCCCTACACACATCACCTATACACCCTTCCCAATGACGCGAACACCTTCTTACCCCCAGACCAACACACAGGCCACCCCACCCCTACCCCATTCGGAACACGCTGGATGGTCGACATCTACCTAGTAGCTAACTCCCTCGCACTCCCCACCCTACCCTCACACACTGCCATGACCGCACTCCACAACACCCTCGAGTCCATATACGACACACACCTCCCGAACCCCACCATCACCATCCCACCTCCATACCTCACAGACTCCTACTCACCTCACTCCGCAGGCATATACTACTTCCCCCCCAACCCCACTCACCCCCTTACCTACCCCCTCCAAGAACGCACACAACTAACATACTCCCCCACCAGAGGCACTCTTGCTTGGAACTGGCAGGACTTCGTATACACAGACGGCTCGAAAAAAGGAAGCAGCTCCCCTCTAGGGGCCGCAGCCACCCACCCAGCCTCGGACACCAACGTCAAAATCCTGGTGACCTCTACCCCTCCCTCCCATACTATCAATCGAGCCGAACTAGCTGGCATTGACATAGGCCTCCAACTAGGCCATACCCACCTCCTAACTGACAGTGCGTGCTCCCTCCGTCTCATACAAGGATACCTTAACTGCCCCTCCGCTTATAGGCACAACATCCACCGCGACACACTCCTCTCTATCACACGCACCATCATAACCCGCTGCAACGCAGGCATCCGCACACATCTCGGGAAAATTAAAGCACACAACCACTCACTCGGCAACGACCTCGCTGACGCACTCGCTAACCAGATAGCGGATGGTCAAACACCAAACACCACATACAACACAGGCTCGGACGTGTCCATTGGTCACTGGACCTGGCCTTACACCCTCATACCACAGACTCAAGGGGCACCCATACCATACATATACACAAACCTCAAAGCCGACGCACACACCCACAGCTGCAAACACACACTTACACCCCTCTCACAGACATCCAAACACGGCGCCCTCCTCGCCCGCGCCGCGGCAGACGGCGCCGACTTCACCTTCCACAAAAAACACACAACACTCACCAACACCCAATTCACCCACAAACAAGAATTCATATGGGGCGTCCACAACACCCGCCTCCTCACACACAACCCCACCATGCGATGTCCCATGTGTGGCCAATTCACCAGCAACGGCCACATGGCCGGTAACTGCCCATCCATGTCTGGCCTAAGACAGGACCGTCACAACAGCGCGCTACAACTCCTACTATCCCTCCTGGAACGCCACAACGGAGGACGCTGGGAGACTATCACTGCAGACTTCGGTAACAAACCCATCAAGTCTTTCACCCGCCCCACCCCCACCTCCACCCCTCTTGACTGCCACCCCCCACACCCCACCCACATGCCCACCCGCCTTGTTGATGCAGACGAAGGTCTCTCGCCCGACTCCCTAACCTCGTGCCCCGCTATCCTCCCCCCCGAAATCCTCCCACCTGCACTACGTCCCCCGGCGCACAAACCCGATTTCATACGCCTCCTCGAACCTCGCTTCGTCGGTCACAACAACGGCCGCCGCCGATACTCATCTATCAGGAAAATACAGATAGGGGAATGGAAGTACTGCACCGACCACAACCTCTCACACACAGCTAGCTTGATTAGGGACAAATACACACCCCTCGCAAATGCCATCCGAAACCACTGGCCAGGTACCGAAGTCGACATCTTACCCATAGTCATGAGCCGCACGGGCACTCCGCACTCGTCCACCATAGCAAGTCTCACCTCTCTCCTCACCCTCCGCACCGACCCTCCCGACAAACTAGTCACCAAAGCACGACTCGACACATCTCGCATCCTTTCTTCACTCCATGCACACACCGTCCAATGGCTGCATTATCTCCTCCTTGTCTACCGCACCAAATCACGCACGACCACTCGCCGAGCCTCCGCATAACGCACCTCCCCAAGCCATTCTTGCACACCGCTTTCAAACCGCTTCAGACCCTCCCCGGGGGGGAGTAAAACCCCCGACCACACTTGGAGAGGTTGGACATAGGTGGTTCACGGTCTAGCCCTGACTTGTAAGTTCCCTGATGCGAAACGTGTCGAGGCGTGCTTTGGAGACGAGTTTGTCGGGAGGGTCGGTGCGGGCGGTGAGTAGGGAGGTGAGACTCGTGATGGTGGAGGAGTGCGGTGTACCTGTGCGGCTCATGACGATGGGAAGGATGTCAACCACTGTGCCTGGCCAGTGGCTTCTGATGGCGTTTTGCAAGGGGTGTGTATTTGGCACGTATGAGGTTAGATGTGTGGGAGAGGTTATTGTCTGTGCAGTACTTCCATTCCCCTATCTGAATCTTTTTGATGGATGCGTATCGTCGGCGACCGTTTGTGTGACCGACGAAGCGAGGTTCTAGGCGGCGAATGAAGTCGGGTTTGTGTGCGGGGGGTCG
Source organism: Tetraselmis chui (assembly GCA_026401115.1). Classification (NCBI taxonomy): domain Eukaryota; kingdom Viridiplantae; phylum Chlorophyta; class Chlorodendrophyceae; order Chlorodendrales; family Chlorodendraceae; genus Tetraselmis; species Tetraselmis chui. The sequence goes on from JAPMLY010002123.1 coordinate 65,344, forward strand.
TAGCTCGGGGGGGAGAATCTCAGGTGGGAGGACGGCGGGACACGAGGTTAGGGAATCGGGCGAGAGACCTTCATCAGTTGCAACAAGGCGGGTGGGCATGTGGGTGGGGTGAGGTGGGTGGCAGTCAAGTGGAGTGCGGGCATGAGTGGAGGAAGCAAATGATTTTATGGGTTTGTTACCGAAGTCTGCGGTGATGGTTTCCCAGCGTCCTCCGTTGTGGCGCGCCAGTAGGGAGAGTAGGAGTTGTAGCGCGCTGTTGTGTCGGTCCTGTCTTAGGCTAGACATGGTGGGGCAGTTACCGGCCATGTAGCCGTTGCTAGTGAATTGGCCACATAGGGGGCAGCACAGGGTGGGGTTATGAGTAAGAAGGCGAGTGTTGTGGACTCCCCACATGAATTCTTGCGTGTGTGTGAACTGGATATTTGTGAGGGTTAAGTGCTTTTATGGAAAGAGAAATCGGCGCCGTCCTCCGCGGCGCGGGCGAGGAGGGCACCATGTTTGGTTGTTTGCGAGAGGGGCGTGTGTGTGTGTTTGGTGCTTTAGGTGTGTGCGTCAGCTTTGAGGTTGGTGTATCTGTAGGGTAATGGGTCCCCTAGGGTTTGTGGAATGAGGGTGTATGGCCAGGTCCAATGATCTATCGTAGCTTCTGAGCTTGTGGTGTAAGTAGTGTCGGGCGGGTGACCATCCGCTACTTGGTTGGCGAGGGTGTCTGCGAGGTCGTTACCTAGGGAGTGGTTGTGTGCTTTTATTTTGCCGAGGTGTGTACGGATGCCTGCGTCGCAGCGGATTTTAAGGGTGTGTGTGATGGATAGGAGGGTGTCGCGGTGGATGTTGTGTCTGTAAGCGGAAGGGCAGTTTAAGTATCCTTGTATGAGGCGGAGGGAGCACGCACTGTCAGTGAGGAGGTGGGTACGGCCAAGTTGGAGGCCTATATCTATGTCAGCTAATTCAGCGCGGTTTATTGTGTGCGAGGGAGGGGTAGAGGTCACCAGGATTTTGATTTTGGTGTCCGAGGCGGGGTGGGTAGCTCCTGCTCCGAGGGGGGACGAGCCTCCTTTTTTCGAGCAATCTGTGTAGACAAAGTCCTGCCAGTTCCAAGCAAGAGTGCCTATGGTGGGGTGGTATGTTAGTTGCATGCGTTCCGGGAGGGGGTATGTGATGGGTTGAGTCGGGTATAGGGGGAGGTGGTATCTGCCTGCTGAGTGGGGTGAGTAGGTGTCGAGGAGGTGAGGAGGAGGGGCGGTGATGTCGGGGTTGGGGAGATGAGTGTCGTAGATAGATTCGAGAGTGTTATGGAGTGGGGTCATGGCTGTGGGTGACGGTAGGGTGGAGAGTACGAGGGGGTTGGCGACGAGGTATATGTCGACCATCCTGCGTGTGCCGAATGGGGTGGGGGTGGGAGTGCATGTGTGTTGGTCAGGGGGAAGGAAGGTGTTTGCGTCGTTGGGGAGGGTGTAAAGGTGGTGGGTGTATGGGGAGTTGATGTACTTGGAGTGGCGGTAGGGTGTGTGTTCCCATCGGGGGAGGATGAGGATGGTTGCGCTGGGTGTGTGAGGGGCTGTGAGGTGTGCGCTGGTGATTGCGTGTTCCCTGGCGCGTCGCATGCATTCGTGGTCGTATTCTGGGTTGGCGATGTTGGTGCCTTGCCATGTGTGTGGGGCATTGCTGCCACTAGATGAGAAGATTAAGTCTTCGGGGTAGAGGGAGTGGTAGGTGTGGGAGTGGAGGGAGTTATTGAGGGGGTCGGAGTATAGTTCTGTCTGGATGCGGAATGTGTGACGGAGAGCTGTGAGGAGGTCTTCTCTAGTGGCCCATCTGTTGCGGGTGGTGGTGGCGGGTGTGGGTGAGTGGATTTCTGAGCGGGAACCGAGGCTAGTGAGGAGGAGGAGGTACACCTGCTCTTCTAACGTATGCTGCGAGAGGTCGGGGCGAAAGAGTTGGTAGAGATGGCGGACGCGGGGGCCGTTGAGGGCGGTGACCGCGCGGCCGTCGGGAGTGCAGAGTATGGATGTGTCGTGGAGTGATGGGTGTGCGTGGATGGCGAATTTACCGGTAGGGAGCATGTCGAGGTCGGGGTTAATGGGGTCGTGGTTGAATTTGATTAGGGGGTGCGACCATGGAGGGGGTCCTTGTTCTGGTTGAATGGGTGTCGTGGAGGGGACATAGCCGGAGTTGAATGCGGTGAGGGCGGTGGGGCCGGAGGGGGTCTCACTGATGGTGTCGTGTAGTTGTAGGCATGGGGCCCACTGGACTTCGTGGAGGCGGGTGAGGTCGTGTTGTTGGCCGCGGGCACACCACTCGCACTGCCATGTGGCGGGTCCTTGAGCTGGGCGGCATTGGGAGTGTATGGCAAAGTGCGGGCATGTGCA
>JAPMLY010002124.1:0-63138 GCA_026401115.1 Tetraselmis chui
CCCTAAACCCTAAACCCTAAACCCTAAACCCTAAACCCTAAACCCTAAACCCTAAACCCTAAACCCTAAACCCTAAACCCTAAACCCTAAACCCTAAACCCTAAACCCTAAACCCTAAACCCTAAACCCTAAACCCTAAACCCTAAACCCTAAACCCTAAACCCTAAACCCTAAAACCCTAAACCCTAAAACCCTAAAACCCTAAACCCTAAACCCTAAACCCTAAACCCTAAACCCTAAACCCTAAACCCTAAACCCTAAACCCTAAACCCTAAACCCTAAACCCTTAACCCTTAACCCTTAACCCTTAACCCTTAACCCTTAACCCTTAACCCTAAACCCTTAACCCTTAACCCTAAACCCTTAACCCTAAACCCTTAACCCTAAACCCTTAACCCTTAACCCTAAACCCTAAACCCTTAACCCTTAACCCTTAACCCTTAACCCTTAACCCTTAACCCTAAACCCTTAACCCTAAACCCTTAACCCTAAACCCAACCCTAAACCCTTAACCCTTAACCCTTAACCCTTAACCCTAAACCCTTAACCCTAAACCCTTAACCCTAAACCCTTAAAACACTTAAAACCCTAAACCCTAAACCCTTAAAACCCTAAACCCTAAACCCTAAACCCTAAACCCTAAAACCCTAAACCCTAAACCCTAAAACCCTAAAACCCTAAAACCCTAAAACCCTTAACCCTTAAACCCTAAAACCCTAAAACCCTAAAACCCTAAAACCCTAAAAACCCTAAAACCCTAAAACCCTAAAAACCCTAAAACCCTAAAAACCCTAAACCTCATCTTGCGTTGCTGCTGCCCCGCCCGCGACGACCGCAACAACATTACCGGCCGCCCCTACCGATGGTGCGGCGGTTCCAACCTGCGGGGGTTTCGCCCGCTTGGCTTTACCACTGCGACAAACTATATGCTTCCAGTGCCGCTTGCCCATGGTATTTAAAGCGGCAGCTTGGCGGCGTAGCTCGGCTGGCGGTGGGTGAGCCACATGCATGTGGCGGCAAGTCGCAACAAGGACTTTGTCGTCAAGCAATGGTGGTAGTCGCGGGTTTCCCGTGCCATCGGTGAATTTACGATGGCGTACATATTTTCGGGTCAATGGAGTAGCTAAGCGAGACAACGCGCGACCCTTTATAATGTACTACGGAGAAATTACGTGTATAAATGGCGAGATATGTCAGTAAGTACTACTCAGATTAAATGATATTGCGGAAATGGCGCTATTGTCCGAAAACGTACAGTGTGGGTGTGCCGTGCGGCATTCAATACCTGAACCGGTTTGTTCGACTGCAACGACAGCTTGCCCGAGTTGGGGACGTCGTCCACGACCGGCGTATCATCATGTACTTGGTGAAGGGCCTGCGCAGCGACTACCACTCCGTCACATAAACTTGGGACGTACACGACCCCAGCATGGATACCGTCAAGCGTGATCTTCGTCAAAAGGGCATGCGCATCGAGAGTCCTGCGCAATCACATACAACGGAGCCCCCAACGCCTACGGCTTTTGCAGCGTCTCATGATGACTCAACAACTGAACTTCTGAAGCGGCAAGTCTCCGAGCTCCAAGACCAACTGAAATCTCTTCAAGGAGCTGCGACTGCTCGTCGTACCTAATATGGCAGAGGCGGAGCGAGAATGGTGTTTGCTATGGCTGTGGTAAGAACGGCCATCGCAGGTCCGAGTGCCCCGTCAACAACACCGGAGGTAACTCTGCGCAAGTGGACTCCCGGGTTGCTTTTTCGGCGGTCACGGACGTGACAGCCACCCCTGCGAGGCCATTTTCCGAGGCTCGACACATGTTCGAGCGCGATGGGGAAACGTGGATGTGGTTGGCCGACAGCGGCTCCAGCCATCACATAAGTAGTGTGCGCCGTGATCTGTGAGTATCGAGCGCTCACTGACCGGCTTTGGGTGAAGGGTATCAGCGCCCGCGCTGTTGGTGTGAGCTCGGTCCGCATCATTGTGACGGCTGAAGATGGAGAGGAGATTCCTGCCACACTAAAGAATGTGCTCCACGTTCCTGAGCTATCCCGCCGTGCGTCGTGGTCTTACCATCGGCTTTTCAGCCTCACCCAAGTTCGGCGACAAGGTCATTCTGTGGTGTTAGCTGATCCCGTGGACCACCTTCGTCTTCATGCCGGTCATGGTGGTGGCGTGGTGGTTCCGTTGGAGCGAGCGCACTTGTTGGTGTGGTTGCCGGCGCGGGTTGCTTCGTCGAATCCTACCGCTTCGGTCGCCACTGCGCCATTGGAAAACGGTTGTGGCATTCCCGACTCGGTCACCTTGGCGAGTCGCAATTGGACGGGCTCTTGGCCACTCAGGTGGAGGGTGTGGCGTTTTCTGCGTCGGAGATGTTGGGCTCCTGTGAGACGTGCGATGTGTGTAAGTCGCACGTCCGCCGTATCTCTTGTGAGCCGGCTGACCGGAACGTTGGTGGCTTTGAGGTCCTCGGCTCAGACTTCTGCGGTACTATGAGTGTTCCATCCTTGGGAGGACGGCGGTACAGCTTGTGTGCGGCTGATTTCCGGAGCCGTTTCATACTGCATGATGCGGTCCGCTCCAAGGATGAGGCTCCCGCCTCGTTCCGTCGCATGTTGACTACAATCCGCTCTCTTGGGCACACGGTTCGTCGTCTGAGGGTGGACAATGACACGGTGTTCTTAGGTGCTGCCTTCCGAGACCTCTTGGATGAGTTTAACATCGCTGTGGAGATCACTGCCCCTTACGCGCATTGGCAACATGGCCGGATTGAGCGGCAGTGGGGGGCATTGGTCCCGATGGCGCAGTCAATGATCCGGCAAGCCGCGCTGCCTAAATCGTATTGGGCTCTAGCGATGGCCGCTGCGGTGCATGTCCGCAATCATTGCGTAGTAGCGGAGCCGGCGGTGTACCTTTCACCTTGGCGACCGGTAGACGAGCTGATTTGAGCTCCATGCGGGTCTTCGGCTGTCCGGCCTATGTCCACGTTGACAAGTATCAACGCCGCAAACTTGACGATCGCGCGTGGAAGGGTGTCTTTGTGGGCTATGCTTTCAAATCACCTGCGTGGTTGGTGTACAATCCTTCTACTCGTCGGGTGGTGAGCAGCCGTAACGTGGTGTTCGATGAGGCTGCAGTCCTCTCCATGGGGGAGAGCAATGAGGAGCAACGCACTGATGATGAAGAGGACATCATCCCGCGCACCATGTGTAGCGAAGAACGGGATACACCTTCGGGGGAGTTGCCGCTACGGGAGTTGCGGCAGCATTCCGGGTCGACGGAAGATGAACGGGACATGCATTCGGGGGATACTCCACGTCCAAGGTATAATCTTCGATCCACTGCCGCACCACAGCAATGCGTACCCAGTCCAAGGTATAATCTCCGTTCAGCGGGCGCTTCGGGAGATGGATGGACTACGGGAAGTACCGCGGCTATTAAGTCATCAAGCTGCCCGACCGTTCAAGAGCCGGTGTCATAGAAGCAAGCGCTGAGGAGTCCCGAATCGGGAGAGTGGGAGGCAGCTATCAAGAGCGAGTACGACTCACTTGTATCTCGGAAAACCCGGACATTTGTCCCTTGTCCTGCCGGTCGCAAACTCGTAGGTTCCAAGGGGGTGTTCAAGCTGAAGCGCGATGCCAATGGACAGATTGCAAGGTACAAAGCAAGACTTGTGGCTCGCGGGTTTACTCAGGAGAATGGTGTAGACTACCACGAAACCTTCGCTCCCACAGTGAGGGTGATTTCTATTCGAACGTTGCTCGCGCTTGCTCCTTATAATGACTGGGAGGTGGAGCAGCTTGATGTGGTGACGGCATTCTTGGAGGCCGATATCGAGGAGGAAATCGACATGAGGCAGCCGGAAGGATTCCATCACTTCGACATCAATGGAGAGGAGCGAGTGTGCTTGTTGAAGAAATCATTGTATGGCCTCAAGCAAGCTCCTAGGAACTGGAATAAGACCATCACAGCAAGGCTAGAGGAGTATGGCTTTACCCAATCCAAGGTGGATCCCGGCATTTACGTCTTCATCAAGGAGGGTGAGCTTTATGTCTTGGCGCTGTACGTGGACGACAGCAACATCATCGGACCAGCGGGTAGCTTCATCGTTGGGTTCAAGTCGGAGTTCGGCGAAAGGTTCAACGTGCAAGACCTCGGTCTATAGTCTTGGTTGCTTGGCATGACAGTCGAGCGTGATCGTGGCAGCCGCACCATCAGGATTGGACAACATCAATACGTCTTAAATATGTTGGAGCACTTCAACATGATGGGCTGCAAGCCAGTGGGCTCACCTATGGCGGTCGATGCTTTGAGCAATTGTGTGGAGACGTCGACATCAAGCTTGCCTCCCGGTCAAGTGCCGTACCAAAGCTTGATCGGCAGCTTGTTGTACGCTTCCGTAAGCACACGGCCCGACATCACCATGGCTTTTAGCCACCTTAGTAGGTACATGTCCGACCCCTCTCAGTCACATTGGGAGCAAGCCAAGAGTGTGCTCCGCTTCCTCAAGGGAACCTCAGATTCGGTCTTGATGTACGTTGGCGCACCCCCATCAAAGGTGGTAGGATGGTCTGATTCTGACTACGCGAGTGATATTGGCGAGCGGCGCTCTCGCACGGGGTATGTGTTCATGCTCAACGGTGCAGCGGTGAGCTGGAAACGTCAGCGGGAACAAACAGTAGCGTTGTCGACAGCGGATGCAGAATATATGGCGCTGACTGCGGCCACTCGGGAGGCGATGTTTTTGAAGCAACTACTCCACGAGTTTCACCAAAACTCCGGGTCTCCCATCACAATTCACGAGGACAATCAGAGTTGCATTGCACTCAGCAAGAATAGCATGACGACCGGACGCAGCAAGCACATGGACGTGAGGTACCACTTCTGTCGGGAGAAGGTGGAGAGCGGAGACATCGAGGTGAAATATTGCGCGACGGAGAACATGCTTGCTGATGTGCTTACCAAGCCATTAGTGAGTGCAAGGCATGGCAAGTTCTGCAATGTCATCATGGGATTGCATGCGTAGCAAGGGGGAGGGTTGCGAGACGTGGTTTTGTGTGGTAATCAATTTGCTACACAGCAATGTTGGTCGAGTAGCATCGTGATAGTACGGCTGTGACTCAGCACAATAAGATGATAAGCCAATCAACAATAGAGAGGATTAGGTTGCTGATAGTGGCAAGTTGCTGAGCGTTAGATATCATCTAAAGGCTCAGAATATATGTCGGCGTGTGCTCACCACAAGGTGAGTACGTGTCCTGTGATAGGCAAGTGCTAGGCACTTGCTGAGGGTGAGATGACATGCAGTGTCACTCACCGAGTGTAAGCATTCCTTATTGCCCCCTCAACTTTGACAGCGCCACCCAACACGACCTGCCCACCCGCCCTTGGGAACTCCCGGACAACCCCGACTACTTTACCATCGAGCCCCGCGGGGACCCCTCTATCACCCTTGCCGATATGATTACCCGCGACACGTTCGATAAAACTCACTAGGCACAGGCAAAGCCCCCGGCCCCGACGGTATCTCCCACAAAATAATCAAATTCTGACCACCGGGGACACGCTCTGCCCTCTTCTCTCTCCTCTCCCTCCTCGCCCACAAGGCCTACACCCCTCTTGAATGGTGCCACAGCACTACTTGCTTGCTACATAAAAAAGGTGACCCCACCCTCCTTGACAACTACCGCCCTATCGCCCTCATGAACAACCTCCATCACTTATCAAGGACGCGGGCTCGAAATACGCCGAAACCCACGGGATCCTCAGCGACCAACATGACGGAATCATACAACACCGCAACACCCACGACGCCCTCTCGTCCATCATCATGGCGATGGAAGACGCACGACTCCACAACAAAGACATCTACGTCATGTATGCGGACTTCAAAGGCGCGTTTAACGCAGCTGACCACCGCATCGTGTTCAAACAATGCGACAAGTCGGTGTGCCCTCCACCTTTGTAGACACCTGCGAACACCTCTACGGGGTCTCATCCACAGACTACATTACCCCATATGGCCCCACCCCCTCAATCGACATCAATCGAGGGACCCTACAAGGGGACACCCTCTCCCCATTTATATTCACCCTCTTCCTCGAACCCTTCCTCCGCAGGCTCACAGTGGGCAGCCGGGGATAACGTCCATTCCCCCATGCCACTAACGTCGACCCCCAACAGCCACAGCCACATACCCAGGACACGGCTTCACCGACGACCTCAGCCTCGCCACGGGCTCGACCCCCAACATGACCATCCAACTCCGGAAACTCTCCCTCTTCAGCGCCTACACAGGTATGACCGTCAACATCCGAAAATGCTGCATCACCGGCGCCCTCTGGCGCTCAGGCAATGCCCTCTCCCTCGCCAACATTACCCTCCTTGCCTCTCGCCTCCAAACTCAGTTCATCACCATCAACTCCACCCCGGTCCCCATCCCCTCCATAGGCCCCTCGGACACGTACCGCGTCATGGGGGTCGAACTCAACACCTCCCTCACCTTTACTAAACACTGGCACGAACTCAGACGTACCACCGCATCCCTCATCAACGCCCTCTCCACCTCTTCACTAACACATTCTCGCGGAATCAGAGTCATCCACGGACTTCTTATCGGCAAGCACTTCACCCTCCAGCTCGGCCTCTTCACTGACCCCCAACTCGACACCCTCAAAGGACAAATACGCTGCGCACTCCGCTCCGCCGTCTCCTCGGTACGCAACCTCCCCCGCACCGCCCTCCACCGCCCCACATCAGACCTAGTAAACGGCCCCCCCTCCCTCAAAGCCCACGCAGCACAACTTACTGTCTGCCACCTTCACAAAATCATGAACAACCCCGGCTCTCGAGGCCACATGGCCCGAGCGCACATCCGCACCGCCTCAAACACAAACTCCCACTGGCCCACCGAATCCATCATGTCAGGGCCACACACCCCACCCACGCTGAAATGCCTAGTGAGAGCCCAACGAGACGCAGGCACCATGGTCCACAACATCCCTCCCCTCTCCCTCACCAACGCCATCGCCTCCACACTCATCGCACACTTCACCAGCCAAGACCACACCCTCCTCACCTCACTCATAGACAGAGCCACACACATCACCGACCCTCACACAAACAAACAAACATACTGTGAATTCTCTCCTCACATAACACACGCTTCCCTCCTCCCTCGCCTCACCCCCCTCCGGAAAAATAACATAACCACGTGGCCACAAGTCCTCCTCCGCGCCCTCTCATCCTCCTTCAACTTCAAGTCCTGCAAATTCATCTCCAAACTCACGGGGTCCACTACCCCACTTTTGGTCCCCATCCGCCTACTCGCCGAAATTCTCACCGAACCCCTCGATACTATTCACAACCGCCTGCCCATCACAAACCTCAACCCCAAACAAGCACCCCCCCCCACCACTATCCACCCCACATGGATTCCCCTACTCTCCCCACACCTCCCCCACTCCCCCCCCCCACCCTATCCTAAAGCTTCCAGACCTCCCACACCAGAACCTCCCCCCCCCCCCACGGCACCCACCACACACCTTAAGACAGAATACCTCACCCCCTCGGACCACCACTACCCCCCCTGCGACGTTACGCGCATCATTTCCAAACACAAGGACACATAATACGGTCAAACCCAATACATGGTAGAATTGGCCCCGGAGCACCTCACGGAATGGGACATACAGCTCCAACTCGACGACGGGTTCCGCTCCATCTCCTCCACCCCCACATCGGTATGCCTCCCCACCCCCTTCCCCACCCCCGCCGACTGCCCCATATGTCTCCACCCAATACTCACAGACCCCACCTCCACATGTCGCACATGCCTGAACTTTGCCATCCATTCCCAATGCCGCCCCGCTCATGGACCCTCCAATTGGCAATGCGACTGGTGTGCTCGAGGCCAACACCACGACCTCACCCACCTCCACGAGGTCCAGTGGGCCCCGTGCCTACAACTACACGACACCATCAGTGAGACCCCCTCCGGCCCCACCGCCCTCACCGCATTCAACTTTGGCTTTGTCCCCTCCACGACACCCATTTTACCCGAACCCGGACCCACCCCGTGGACGCACCCTCTTATCACATTTAATCACGACCCTATCAACCCCGACCTCGACATGCTCCCTACCGGTAAATTCACCATTCACGCGCACCCCTCCCTACACGACACAACTATACTCTGCACTCCCGACGGCCGAGCGGTCACCACCCTTAACGGCCCCCGCGTCCGCCACCTATTTCAGCTATTCCACCACGACCTCTCGCAGCACACATTCGAAGAGGAGGTATACCACCTCCTCACTCGTCTAGGCTCCCGCTCAGAAATTCACTCACCCACACCCGCCACCACCACCCGTAATAGATGGACCACTAGAGAGGACCTCCTCACAGCCCTCCGCCACACATTCAACATCAAGACAGAACTATACTTTGATCCCCTCAACAAATAACTCCACTCCCACACCTACCACTCGCTATACCCCGAAGACACTGTCTTCTCATCAAGCGGCAGCAATGCACCACACACATGGCACGGCACCAACATAGCCAACCCAGAATACGACCACGAATGCATGCGCCGCGCCATGGAACATGCAATCACCAGCGCACACCTCACAGCCTCCCACACACCCAACGCAACCATCCTCATACTTCTCCGACGGGAACACACCATACCGCCACTTGCTCCAAATACATCAACACCCCATATACCCACCACCTATACACCCTTCCCAATGACGCAAACACCTTCCTACCCCCCGACCAACACACTAAGGCTAGGGATCAGCCATCGATGCATCGTCGATAGTATCATCATCACCTGGTGATAGTGCCATCGATGTGATAGGTTGCGACATCGACATCGACACGATGGCAGTAGTGCTCGCATCAATGCCATCAATTATCAAAGCAATTGTAAAATATTGATCATCGATGTATCGATGTATCGTCCCAAATATCGATACATCGGCGATAATATCGGCTTAAATTGCCATCGATGTCAGCATCTCAAACTATCAACGCCATCAGCATCGATAATACAAGATATCAATACCATCAACATCGACGTTGCAAAATATCATGACCATCAACATCGACAAAATTCACTTGATCCCTAGCCTTACAACACACAGGCCACCCCACCCCGACCCCATTCGGCACACGCTGGATGGTCGACACTTGTCTCGTCGCCATCTCCCTAGCCCTCTCCACTCTACCCTCCCACACGGCCATGACAGCACTCCACAACACTCTCGAATCTATCTACGACACACACCTCCCCAACCCCACCATCACCATCCCACCTCCACACCTCTTCGAAATCTACTCATCACACTAAGCAGGCATATACCACCTCTCCCCCAACCCCACCCAACCCCTTACCTACCCCCTCCCGGAACGCATGCAACTAACATACTCCCCCACCAGAGGACATTTTGCTTGGAACAGGCATGACTTTGTACACACAGACGGCTCCAAGAAGGGAGGCTCCTCCCCCCTGGGAGCAGCCGCCACCCACCCCGCCTCGGACACCCGCATCAAAATTCTGTTGACCTATACCCCTCCCTCACACACCATCATCCGCGCTGAATTAGCTTGCATAGACATAGGTCTCCAACTCGGCCGTACCCATGTCCTTACAAATAGTGCGTGCTCCCTCCGCCTCATACAAGGCTACCTCAACTGCCCATCCGCTTACATACACAACATCCACCGCGACACGCTCCACTCCATCACATACACCCTCAAAACACGCTACGACGCGGGCATCCGCACACACCTCGGCAAAATCAAAGCACACAACCGCTCATTAGGAAACGACCTCGCATACGTACAAGCTAACCAAGTTGCAAACGGTGACCCGCCAGACACAACATACACCACAGGTTAAGACGTGTCGATAGGCCACTGGACTTGGCCATACACCCTTATTCCACAAACCATAGCAGAGCCCTTACCCTGGAGATACACCATTACACCAACCTCAAAACAGACGCCCACACCCACAGTAAGCCTCCGCATCGCCCAAAAAATTAAAGATCAAGCATCAACTGCAATGCATCAAAAAATGATGCATCCAAATTTTAATTCAATTGCTAATTCATGGACGCATTGATTAAATGGGGCAGTAATTTATGGACGCATTGATTAAATGGGGCAGTAATTCACGGACGCATTGATTAAATGGGGCACTAATTCATGGACGCATTGATTAAATGGGGCACTAAATCATGGACGCATTGATTAAACGGGGCACTAATTCATGGACGCATTCATTAAACGGGGCACTAATTCATGGATGCATTGATTATAAATTCAGCACTAATTCATGGACGCATTGATTAAATTCAGCACTAATTCATGGACGCATTGATGCAGGTGATGCGGGGCGAATGCACTGATGCATCCTGCGCGTCGGTATGTTGGCAAAATGTTAATTCTGGGTGGATTTTTTTAATTACATGAGTTTGTCTAGAACATTGAAGTGAGTCAAATATTGTATGAGACGTCCCATACAAGTTTGTGAAAGTTTTGACCAATTTGTGTTCCCTCCCCCTCTTGACAACGGCCGCCTAGACTGGCCCGCCCCCGAGTATAACCCTCTCCAGGTTGTGAGTTTAACCCTCTCCATGTTGTCTTGGCTGCAACGGAGTGACCCGCCGACTAGCCGCTCAATTGGGATCATCGGGAATATAAACCAGATTCATTTGCTTGCGAAAGAGACAATCAGTGTGTGCGGAGTGTACGTGCAATAAAGATAGAGGTGTGGATAATTATGGGATGCATGTGTATATTCAGACTTGCATGTACATGTTCTGAAATGTAATCTGAAATTGTGCAGATTATGCGCCCCGAATATTGTAGTACGGAAAACCACGACACATTCGCTTACAACCTCTATTAATTGCCCTAATAGTCTAATACACTTTCTATGCTAAATTCTGAAACACCACGAGACGCCTCTTGAGAACCCTTCGTAGACATTTGTTCACGTGAGCTTCACCCTCTGCGTTGCAATCGCATTTCAAAATTAGTGCGGTGTCAGTAATTTACATCAGTTGGTTGAGCGTAATTGATGTATTGGATGGTCAAAGGGTGGTGAGGATAATGTTGTCATGGTTGGTGGTAATGTGATGTATTTCAAATACATACGATCAGAATTGAATCTGTGAGTGTGTGTGTGTGTGTGTGTGTGTGTGTGTGTGTTCATGTGCTTGCGCGAGTGTGTGTGTGTGTGTGTAAGAGAGTAGGTGTGTGTGTGTGTGTAAGAGAGTAGGTGTGTGTGTGTGTGTGTGTGTGTGTGTGTGCGTGTTGCAAAATATCGACGTCACACAATATGCATAAGAAAGCTGAACATAAATGTCCTTTCGATCTATCCATCAATAAGGGCGAGTGCATGATTATCAGCTATTTGTATTATCAGCATGTACATGACTTAAATCCGCACTAAATTGAAAAAAACAATTTCTGTGTGGCCTTACCTCGGTGAAGGCTCATCAGCAGTTTTTCATGAAGCACAAAACAATTGTCAACCCAATAGCCCATCACGCCCATCAAATATCATTCAATATCGACCGTCAATTTGAAATTGGCTCACATCGCACGGCGCAAGCACTAAGCCTCCGCATCACCCAAAAAAATTAAAGATCAAGCATCAACTGCAATGCATCAAAAAATGATGCATCAAAATTTCAATTCAACTGGTAATTCATGGACGCATTGATTATATAAGCCACTAATTCATGGACGCATTGATTATATAGGCCACTAATTCATGGACGCATTGATTATATGGGGCACTAATTCATGGACGCATTGATTATATAGGCCACTAATTCATGGACGTATTGATTAAACGGGGCAGTAATTCACGGACGCATTGATTAAATGGGCCACTGATTCATGGATGCATTGATTAAATGGGGCACTAATTCGTGGACGCATTGATTAAATTCAGCACTAATCCATGGACGCATTGATGCGGGTGATGCATGGCGAATACATTGATGCATCCTGCGCATCGGTATGTTGGCATAATTCATATTATGGGTGGATGTTTTGAATTACATAAGTTTGTCTAGAAAACTCAAATGAGTCAAATATTGTATGGGACGTCCCATACAAGTTTGTTAAAATTTTGACCATTTTTTTGGTTCCCTCCCCCTCTTGACAACGGCCGCCTAGACTGGCCCGCCCACGAGTATAACCCTCTCCAGGTTGTGAGTTTAACCCTCTCCAGGTTGTCTTGGCTGCAACGGAGTGACCCGCCGACTAGCCGCTCAATTGGGATCATCGGGAACATATATATGATGAGGATACTAATAATGAACAAACCAAAATCCATGTCGAAATTTGTAATATGCGGAGTATGCATGTACTGTCAATTCGTCACGTGCGATAAAGTAGATGCATAGATTAAATTTGATTAGACGCATGTGCATATTTCGACATTGTGCAGTATGCATTTGCATATTATCAAATGTTCGTGCGCATTGTGCAGCTTGTATGTAAAAACATGGCGCATTCGCGTACAAATTCAGTGCGTTAAAAGCTTGTAGATCTATTAGACTACACCGGTACACCCCCTATGCTACATTCTGAAATACCATAACAGACACCTCTAGCGATCCCTCTGATGTCGATTTTTGCGCGTCCCCGTGCTTCTTGCATGCAGCACTGAACAAACGCTCAACTCCAGTAGACGATGCAGGCAATGCAAAAAATCCACGAGCTATCCTGGCTACATTGGGATAGCGCCAAGAATGTACCCTCCACCACTCCAATACGTCGAACACAATCCCGTCTGGATTGTTTTGTCGCACTTGTGGCAAGGCTAGGTATTCATCAAGCTCCGCTGTCGCGCTGAGAACCCCTTGCTCCTCCCCCAACCCAGACGGAGTCTCGTCAACTTCGTCCTCTGCAGTGCAGTCACATTTCATAATTTCACAATTCACATCATAACTGAAAGATGAAAGGTGATGAAGGATGAAAGAATTAAATTTCAATTACCGCAGTGACAATTATTCATTAAGACATACGCGAGTTAATCACGCAATGAATTGACGTGAGCTCATTAATAAAAGTCCACTTCATACAATTGCATAACGTAGTCACTTGCAGCGCGAAGCAGCTCCATCATATTGGCCAGTCCGCCCGTCCTCGCCTTCTTCGGCGGTGGTTCTGTGGCCGCCTTTGGCTGAGCTTCCACCGACGGGTTATATGTAGATTTCAAGTGCCCAATCAGCAGCAAACACAGCTCGCGTGTAGCCATAAGCTTTATCCTGCATCTGCCTGTCAGCCGTCGGAAAGTCGAAATTTTTCCACCTACACATACGAATGATATAAACAAAAACAAATTACATCATGTCATACCAACACTATCAAATACATATAAAGAACAATATAAACCCATATAAACATATGGCATACCTACTAACGTCCAATGTGGTTGCGATTAGTAATTTTTTCTTGGTGCCCTTGTCGGTCGGACACGAGGCGCCTTTGCATGGCTTTCTTGAAGGCTTCCCTCACTTTCGCCACTGCTGGTAGAATGGCCGGAGACTACAAACAACAAACATATCGATGTCACTCGGGTGGTGAGACAATGTTGTCACACAAGAAGCATAGCAACAAGGTTTACCTTAATCTTTTGGATCTGTCCATCAATCACGGCAACTGCATGATTGTAACTGTCCAAACAAGTCAGCATAGTCCCAAAGACCGGCATGACATTTCTGATTGTTGGACGTGTTGTAGCCTCCATGGTCGCCAGAACCTCTAAGCAACATCCCAGCACCACACCCTAAAGTGCAATTGCAAGTAAGACATTAAAACACACATCAAACGGCATTGAGATTCAAGCGCAGTGTGGAAGCAAACAGCACTCACCAGCTGAAAACAAATGTCCACCTCGTCATCCGACATCGAGTGGTCCTTGAAGGTTGAGCCGTCCTCGTTGACCGCGCAGCCTTGAGGGAAGTCCTTGTTGTACCTCTTCAGGGCTGCTCGATTGGCCCCAATCCATTGGAACTGGGGAATGACACCTCCCCATCTTGTCGAAGAAGAACGTGGGGGCTTGGAAACCTGCAGCTTCAAATCTTCTTGAATCTCCTTCATCTTCAGCCAGCCCTTGGAAGAACGGTGGAGATGCGCTGCAATACCCCTCACCTTCGTTTACAAGAACGCATATGTGCTCAGCGTTTGACAAACACTTCGTCATCAAGCACAAGCTAGATTACCAGCAAACTAATACCTTCTTCGTCAAAGTGAACGCAACATCGTCCTTCAGCGCATCCATCAACGCATTCTGAAGCCGATGGCAGACACACGGCGCTCCCTCGAACTTGATGAGTTGATGAAGGCCTAAACATACTGTCGGAAACCATTTCAGCAAAAAATCATAAGCGTTTTTTAGACATTCGACAGTCAAAAAGCGTGGGACTCACCTTCAGCATGTTGCTGCCTTCATCCGTTGTAACCCCGAGGATCTCTTGACCCACGGTGTCAACCATCTCTCCAGTGTCTGCAGGACTTGGATGATACTCCCCAATCCCAAAGCGCACGAGTGCTTTCTTCGTCAACATCATGATATTTTCAGCAGTGTGCAACACCTAATATAAAGAATGGAGCAGAATTTAGCAAGGCATATGTTGATTACTGAGATCATCAATCAAATGATCCGTACAAAAATGAAAAGCAAATTCTTTGCTACCATACATACCTCGCTGAAGGGCTCACACATTAGCAGTTTCTCATGTAGCACGAAAGAGCTGTCAACCCAGTAGCCCAACACGCCTAGCAGTGAGATGCCGTTTTCTCCCCATATGTCGGCTGCAAGGCATGGTCCGACACCCAATTCCTTCTGATTTAAGGCGATTGAGTCCTGCAAGTCATGGGACACGGTTAAAAAAGAAAAAAGCATTCTGATAACAAAGACGTGTCGGAGACATACAAGGTAAGCGTACCTTAATATCAATCAGTGATTCGATAGCAAGTGCATGGATATCCTTGATGACTGTGGCCATCGGCGGAGAGTATCGTCCCCCGCTGATAGCAGCGATATAGGTCCGAAAACGTGTGTCTTTTTCGGGCATCGAAAACGGCCTATTCGACTTCGCTACCCACGTCGCACATATCCGGTGAAGATAGTTGCGTTGCTCAGCCGGCAGTGGCATAACCCGAGAGGTTTCGACCTTAGCTACAGGTTTGGCGCATGTTAGAACTTCTTCAAGTGTTACCTATATTGAAAAACAGCGCGCAAATATTTTCGAAATGCGGACTTGACACGACAAAGCGTAGACGGGGTCGAGGATAAAGCATGTAACGACACGGGTCGTCAAAGAGAGATATTCAAAGCAAGAGCCCTGAAAAAGTTAGCAAAATTCAAAAAATAACATACCTTGTGGTCGGCCACCGCGGTCTTGACGAGTTGAGAGCCATGCAGTCGAAGCAAATGGTTCCGCAGGTTGGTGGTGTTGCATGCCGACAATATCGTGTGGCAGTAGTTACACTTCGAGACCTTTACACCCTTACCCGTCAAGTACTTCGGTCCGAAGTGTGACCAAACACTTGATACGCGGGCGTGTTTCACCTCTATTCTCCCGTCCTCGTCCGCGTCGACGGTGATGGGAGCGCCGGATAGCGAAACGCCTTCGCCGAATGAAGCGCTAGACTTAGACAGACTAGTCAACGAAAGTGGGACAGCGACAGAAGCAGATTCCTCAGCTGCGTCTTTAGATGCTCCATCGTCGTCATCACATGAGCGTGACTTCAGATAGGCATGTATCACAGCTTGGCTCGCAGGATCTTGCATGTGGGAAGCAGGCTCGAGCGTATCGCTTCCGCTCGGCAGGCCTTCCCAACGAATCGGGTAGTGGGGGACCCCCAAACGGAAAACCTCAGCCAACACAACTCCAACCACATAAGAATCCTTACCAGCGTGAGCATCGAAGTGACTAGTAGGGGTGCGTTGTGGGCCTTCGGAAGCGCCTTGGGGTTTCAATGATTGTTGTTGAGGCAAAGTTTGTCGGGGGCGGCCACGTTTCCGCATTGTCGCAGCTTTTTCGAAAACAAACCGCGGTTGTAGGGACTGTGTGGCGACGGCTAACGAGGGAATAATGATGGTTTGACCAGGGCTGTGCAAAATTTGTATTAAACGTCGTCGCAAAGCCCGGCAATTCGATCTCGCCCTCGATGTAATTCAAAATTTCAAACTCTTTATTATCAGTATGACCACAGATTTGGCGAAGCGCGTACATTCGGCGGGTGAAGCGTAAGAGTATAGTGTGAGCGTATTGTACAACAACAAACAATCGCAATCCAAGTTTGGCTCAAATGTGACCGTTAATTTGAAACTCACGCACATCGGACGGTGCAATTGGCTTGCAAGACATGCCGTAGTCCACGTGTGACATACGTCAATGCACGTCGACCACAGGTGAGTGAGGTGACAGGTCGCGTCTATGGAGTCAACGCCCATTTCAAAATTCAAATCATCGTCGATTAAACGCGTATGACTCAACTACGGGTTACCGTAGCTTTAAACGCGTGAGAAGCAGTAAACTTTCAACGGCCTTTCTCACATCCGTACCATGTACTTAGTACATCTATTAAATGTGTACGTGAAAGAATGATATCCAAATTATCGCTATTTGAATATAATAAATTAGATGCATCGATGCGGTCGATGTTCCAAAAATGTACAGGTAATTCGTTGTGCATTGATTATATAGGCCACTAATCCATGGACGCATTGATTATATAGGCCACTAATTCATGGACGCATTGATTATATGGGGCAGTAAGTCATGGACGCATTGATTATATGGGGCAGTAATTCATGGACGCATTGATTATATAGGCCACCAATTCATGGACGCATTGATTATATAGGGCACTAATTCATGGACGCATTGAATAAATGGGCCACTAATTCATGGACGCATTGATTAAATGGGGCACTAACTCGTGGACGCATTGATTAAATTGAGCACTTATTCATGGACGCATTGATGCGGATGATGCGGCATACGCATCATGATGCAATGAATACATCGATGTTTGATGCGGAGGCTTAACCCACAGCACCAAACGCACTCACAAGCCCCTCTCACAAACAACCAAACACGGTGCCCTCCTCGCCCGCGCAGCGGAGGACGGCCCCGACTTCACCTTCCACAAAAATCACACAACACTCACCAACATCCAATTCACACACAAGCAAGAATTAATATTGGGAGTCCACAACACCCGCCTCCTCACACACAACCCCCCCCTACGCTGCCCCATGTGTGGAGAATTCACCAGCAACGGCCACATGGCCGGTAACTGCCCACCATGTCTGGCCTAAGACAGGACCGCTATAACAGCGCGCTACAAGTCCTACTCTCCCTCTTGGAACTCCACAACGGCGGTCGCTGGGAGACCATCACTGCCGACTTCGGTAACAAACCCATCAAATCATTCACCCCCCCCCCACTCACACCCACACCCCTCTTGACTGTGACCTCCTTCACCCCACCAACATGCCTACCCGCCTTGTTGATGCTGACGAAGGTCTCTCGCCCGACTCCCTAACCTTGTGCCCCGCCATCCTCCCTCCTGAGATTCTCCCCCCCCGCGCTACGACCCCCCGGCGCACAAACCCAATTTCATCCGCCTCCTCGAACCTCGCTTCGTCGGTCACACAAACGGCCGCCGCCGGTACTCATCCATTACGAAAATTCAAATAGGGGAGTGGAAGTACTGCACTGACCACAACCTCTCTCAAACACCCCACTTGATTCGAGCCAAATACACACCCCTCGCAAATGCCATCCGCAACCACTGGCGAGGTACCGAGGTCGACATCCTCCCCATCGTCATGAACCGCACGGGCACACCGCATTCATTCACCATCGCAAGTCTCACCTCTCTCCTCACCCTCCGCACCGACCCTCATGACAACTCATCCCTAAAGCACGACTCAATACATCTCGCATCCTTTCCCAACTCCATACGCACATTGTCCAATGGCTACACCATCTCCTACTCGTATACCGCATCAAATCCCGCACGTCCTCTCGCCGCGCCTCCACAAGATGCACCTTCTCACGCCCCTGATTGCACACCATCTTCACCCTGCATCGCACCCTCCCCGGGGGGGAGTAAAACCCCCGAACACCCTTGGAAAGGTTGGATAAAGGAGGTTAACGGTCTAGCCCTGACTTGTAAGTTCCATGTATGGCATAGTTGGGAGGGCCCAGAGACAGCAACCACCGCATACGGTTTTTGGTGTAAAACCGGCGCATACGGTACATGTTGTAAACAATTTAAATTTCAATATATACAAAGACCACGACACATTCAAATATCGCGTAATTACAATTTTAGGATAACTCCATGCTCAATTACGTGCATGTGGGCGTGACGTCCCTTACTTATTCCTTCGATGGTGGGGGGCCTACTAGGCCAAGTGGATTGCAACTGCGACGTGAGGAGCGGCGAAAATCTCGGACGGGCCCGGCGTTCGAAACGGGGAAGCCAT
Source organism: Tetraselmis chui (assembly GCA_026401115.1). Taxonomy (NCBI): domain Eukaryota; kingdom Viridiplantae; phylum Chlorophyta; class Chlorodendrophyceae; order Chlorodendrales; family Chlorodendraceae; genus Tetraselmis; species Tetraselmis chui. The sequence continues at coordinate 18,540 of JAPMLY010002124.1, forward strand.
TGTGAGCTCCAAGTCTAAATGGATGACACGAACAAATAGTTTGTAGAAGGATTACTAGCCGAATCGAATTCGAATGTAATGAAGCAACCAAGACATTACAACGGAAAATAATGTCTTTGTTTCGAATGACAGTGCATTGAACAAAAAAGGCATGTTTCTCCGGGGGACAAGTAGCAAACGACCTACATCTACATGCCATTCAGTTTCGCGACAGCCCCCGCTTGCTGACCTACACACATGACCTATGGATTTAAGATGTTAGCTGAAACTTTGGTCTGTTAGTAGCCTTAAGGCCTCCTTGAGGAGCTTCACACTTGTGGTAACGTCGTCAAAGTCTAGGGAGCTTGCCGCACTTTTGGCGTGCTTTTTTGCTGCAATTACCCTAGCGTTGTCCGGCATGAATCCGGAAGTTACCTGTTTGGAGCAAGGGAATTCTAAGGTTACCATCGGAGGGCATGAAAATACTCACAACAAGCAAAACAACCCGAATGCACTCTCATGTACCTGAGGAGCCTGTGAGGTGGTGGCAGTGACTCCATGGAACTTGACATCCGTCACAGGTGCTGGACATGGATGACTTGATGTGCCATGCGATGGGCGGACTGGAGCCTGCGTGGGGCCCAATGCTCCAACACTCTCTTCCCTAAAACCACCTTGAATATCAGTTGGGTGCGCTGGACCATAAGCATCTGTCATGGAAGACCCGGGACTTGGATCCTGGCATCCAGCTAGTGAAAGGGACAGAGCATACATTATGTTCCGCAGGAAATCGTCATACTTCTCAGTGGGTCCAACTCCCGCAGAAGCAATATGCCTGACAAGACTCAGCCTTATTGATATATGCACAATTGATGTGGGAGGCAGTACATATATGACAGATTCCAAGATACTTACGTGATTTTTCAACAGAAGAAAGCGACACCGGCTCCTCGCGTGATGCTGGTGAGGGTAAACAAATGGACTCTGGACCAGTGTCCCTGACACTCCCATCTTCCAAGGCAAGTACATACGACGGAGGCCTGCATGGGATGCAAATTCCCATTCACGCATTTGACGACAGCCAACAACAAGCTTACGCAATCGATGAACATGGTCCTCGAATAAAGACTTACCCCCAACCCGGCACGATCCTTCTCCTTGCGCCAATGATTGAGAGACGAGTGTTTGAGATATGCACAGTGTTCTACTAAGATAACCCGGGGCGTACCAGTATTGCACGTCCATGGCTTGCACTGTCGCTGGCATGTCACTGCCTGCTCCAGTGTAGATAACTTGGTCACCCGCAGACACCTCCAGAGCAAGACAACTCATGGGAGCCTGCACGAAGCTACCCGCCAACGCTACTGTGTACACCTGCTCGCCGTCTGTGTATTCGAATCAGTGCAGATAGCATGTTATCGCCACAATGACGCTGACTAGCAAGGGGCATAACCCGCATAAAACCCCATTTTCAAGAGCAGTCATAAGTCAGACTTTGCCTGACTAAAGAACAGCGGAATGTGCCTCACAAAAATAACCGCAGGCAGAATACGTACCGATCAGTTCAATTTTAGCAACAGTTCCTTGTACAGGCTTGTCTGTTGGCTCAGCGGCAAATAAAACCTTCGCCCCAGGTCGCAACACTGCATAGCACATTTTAAGTTGTAGCCGACTTCAGATACGCGGTCTACAGTGCACATAGGTCGCAGATACGCAACAGTTCCATGGCATATGCACACTCAAAGCTTGACATACATATTTTTATGTCTGCTGGGCTTCCTGCTACCGGCCGACGCCCTTCCTTCACCGCCTTTCGAATATCAGCTGCTTTCCAGACCGCATACTTTTGCTTTGCAGCCAGGACTTCATCAATCGGGCTAAAATGGTTCAGGACCTAATCCAAAACACGAGCACATCAGCTTCCATTGGCCGCATCAAGAAGGCTGTTAGCCTGGTGCGAATATACATGCGGCCAAAGCCGATTAAGGGACAAAGATGGCAGATAATTTCACGCACATCCAGGAAGAGGTATGCCGCGTAGAAGGACCTTGCAGTGCTAAGGTCCGCCTTCCCGGCACGGTCAGTTTCGTCTGCTCTGAGCACATATGGTAATCGGCAAGAACACCAAAGAATCGTGGAACAAAGGTTTGAGTTTCCTGGCAGGGACCTGCATTTAGCTAGCTGACTTTCTAAAAATCATTCCATGATACCTGTTGAAAACCTGTACTGCAAACGCTTCGCAATACTCGTGATCTGTTTTCTTATCAGAGAGCTCCAGCTGTTGACAAGAGGAGACCGCGTGCCACTTTGTCAGCCACACTGGCAGTTGGATTCAGTGGTAGTTGTGCAAGCGACACCATGCCGGGGATAGCAAGAGGGCACTTCACCTTTGGCTTATCCTTCTCAAGTTGCCCCATCAAGTTTCTGACCAACGACATTAGCTCCTCCGAGCGTTGAGGGAGGCGAAATCCCTAAGATTTGGACAATGATAAAAAAAAATCACTACCCGTTGACGGATACGGGTAGATAAAACGAAACCTCTGCAAGTGCGCATACCTCTTCAACTGCGTGAAGTCTGCAGTAGTATGCAATCTTCGGGAACTTCTTGGATATCTCATCTGCTCTCTAACCGATACCCAGACGAAGCAAAATGCAAAAGACTCAGAACAATTCAAACCCAAGAAGCGAATACGCGCATATGCTGCAAGCAAGATGAATAATACAGGTGTCAGCAGAACCTGCAGAAACGGCCGAATGATCTTGACGCCCTCGTCCGCCATATCGTAGAGACAAATTTCTATTGTATACTGTCACTATTGAGCGTTTATACACACTAATAAACCGCCCACCGCCAAAAACTTGGGTGAGAGTGAAGGACAAGCTGATGCTGATGTGTGTATGCGTCGGAGCACTCGGTGCTGAAGCTCAGTGATATCCGTACCAGGTACAGGTAGTAGCGAACGACAACCCTAAACCCTAAAAACCGCGTTCCTGAAATGCCGAAAACGCGCTTTTTTTGTACATGCGAAAACGCCGTCACGCGCCCCCGACCTACGTCGCGGCATGACCACCGACACGCGTCCACGTACGCTGTCTCAGGAAAGCTAAGGCCTTAGTTAATGAATAAGCAGGTTTAAGGCCTCTTAAGCACGTAAGTTGACCTGTCGTCGTGTCATTTCATGTTGAAACCTTTGTGTAGCTGTTGCTCGCATCATGCTGCGTGATGTCACATTTTCACAATCTGTGAGTGCGATGCCCGACGAGGTCGACGAGTATTAGCCCGCCACGCAGGGGAGCCGTAAACGCACAGCTATCACGGGGAGTTCAACTTCAGCGGCGTGCGCAAGGCCAAACACGTTGGGGACAAGCTGAGGTAGTCACGCGCAAGGAAGCGTCGCGGTACATACCGGCGTGTACTCGCCGAGCGCTTGCGGGACTTTCAATTCTGCTCGTCGAGGTGGAACGCCTCACCGACTCAGGAGAATAAAACAGACGAAACGTACTAGTAGACTAGTTACAGCTATTGCAGGAGAATCAGCTGCTATACAGCAAAGAGGAGAAAGCCAACAAGCTTCGCACGGCGTGTTGAAGGCGGTAATCGAGTCGGACGCTGCGCATTCCGCGAAACTCGGGAGGGGGGGTGTTAACCTACGCAGTCTGCCTGTGACAGATAGGGTCAGCAACTGACTTTGAATGTAACATGTTTCTGTTTTATTATGTGCTTATTTGATTTGCGCGCATACATGCATCGTGACATCTTGTTTGCTGATAATATTCTGAGCCATAACCAATTGGTGTAGCAGGTTGTGTTACTGCTCTTGCTGCTCTTGCTGCTTCTGTTGTTGTTGCTGATATTGCATATGTTCCATGACGGTGTTGTGGCTGATGCAGGTGCTGATAATGATTTTCTTACTCGCATATGTGCATGTTGGTTATGTTGTTGTTACTATTGTTTAAGTATGCTGTTCGTGCTGCAGTTTGCTGATGCTTCTGATGCTGCTGGCATGCTGATGTTTTCACAACTGCTATTACTACCACTGCTTTTTTCTATTGCTACTGCATGTCATGAAACTTATGTTGCTGCTGCTATTGCTGTTTCTATTGATGATGCTGTGTGTTGATATCATTCTTGCTACAACTGCTATTGCATGCTGCTGCAACTGCTAATGTCAATGTCGCTGCTAATGTATGTTGATGTTGATGTTCAATGCTCTCGTGCTGTTGTTCCTGTTGTCTGTGTTGTTGTTATAGTTCCTGGTGCTACTGATAGCCTTTGAGTATGTCCCCAGTGCTGATATGCTTCCCGAAAATGCCACTATCCCAACTGCATGAGGATGCACATTTCGCTCCTGCTGTACTGCCACCACAGATGTTCATTTGTGCTGCCACTATTGTTGTGGTTGATGTATCCAGTGTTGATGGTGCTGCGGCTGCTTAAAAAAAGAGGGTATGGTAAGGCAGTAACCATTGAGTGCACAACACGAAAAACTCGCCCACAGCCGGAGTGGGCATGTTCTCCAACTCTGCACCATTGCAGCGATTCATCACACACACACACACACACACACACACACACACACACACACACACACACACACACACACACACACACACACACACAAACACATACACACACACACACACACACACACACACACACACACACACACACACACACACACACAATGATCCGCCCATTGTGCCCAACCACACACACATATGCCCAAACAGAAGACCGATGCAATAAATTTGAAGCAGAGTATGCAAGGAAGCGCAAAAGGTTAGAGGAAATGATGATTACATAGCTATATCAATATGTTTTGGTGCTGTCATGGTGGTAAAGTGTTAGGTGGTGGGGTTGGTATTGTATAGTCACAGCTCTTTACGGACGACCCGCAGCGCGTCCGACATCTCCACCACTCCAAAGCCTGTTGGGAGTTATCGCCGCGTTTTAATTATGGCTTCTTGCCAGAAATATCCTTTGGGCTCAGCATAGTGGCGAGTTGGAATGAGCCATGCGAACCTAGCTAAAAGACGTAGTGACTGGGTAGCCCTCCGGGGGCTGTAGGTCCCCGTCGGGCTAAGCCGACCATCACGACGGCCGTTTAGAAGCGTCTTAGTCACAGCCGACGTCAAAATGCCTTTGCCAACAGCCGCCACTCCATATAAGGCGGTTGCCCTGCCACTTTGACGCAAGACAACGGCGGAGGTAAGTGGTGACGACTAGATACAGTGTACGCATTTTTCGCATAGAGCCAAAGAAAATCGCAGCGCTCACCCGCGCCGGCACTTTTTCGCAACCTGCACCTGTCAAACCGAGCGCAAAGAAAGAACGATTGGTAAGGATAGACAAAAATCTGCTTTAGTAGTTTCCTAAGATACACTTTTTCCTACTATTGTGGCTTGTCGGTCAGTCAAAAGGGCCGGTGAGTGCTCTCCGATTTATGTTGGAGTGGGCAGGGGTGGTTAACGAGATGGTGGTGAGACGGTAGCTTGCTTACCGCACCCGTGCTGCAAGAGCAGCCAGCGTGTAGCCGACACACCACCAATTGACCGCCAACCACCGGCAACAAGTGCATTTACAATAGGGTTGGAGTTATGTTGGTTGTGGAGGTCAACGCCAAAGTCTGCGCTACACAATCGCGGTTGGAGTGGCCGTAGGCTTAGTGAGGGCGTGCCATTTTCCCACCACGCACAGCCGCCTCGGCGTTTTTTCGCAATCTGCACCTGTCAAAATTAGCGCAAAGAAAGAACGATTGGTAAGGATAGACAAAAATCCGCTTTAGTAGTGATCTAAGATACACTTTTTCCTGCTATTGTGGCTTGTCGGTCAGTCAAAAGGCAGGTGAGTGCTCTCCGATTTATGTTGGAGCGGGCAGGGGTGGTTAACGAGATGGTGGTGAGACGGTAGCATGCTTACCGCACCCGTGCTGCAAGAGCAGCCAGCGTGTAGCCGACACACCACCAATTGACCGCCAACCACCGGCAACAAGTGCGTTTACAATAGGGTTGGAGTTGTGTTGGTTGTGGAGGACAATGCCCAAGTCCGCGCTACACAATCGGGGCAGGAGTGGTTGTAGGGTTAGTGGGTTCGTTCGGTGGTTTGGTGCAGCGTCGAAAACGTCGCTAGAGTACCTGTATTCCGGACGAAATTTGCGCGCACGCTTTCCCGGTACTTAAGAACGCCGTGGCGCTCGTCGAGGAAGGTCACGACGGTGTCGCCGTAGCCCTCGCCCCTGCCAAGACCTCGGGGGACTGTACGGGCAAAGTGTCCGAAGCGGCGGTTGCAATGTTGATGGATACGAAGCGCAGTGTGAGAGTGCCGGTGAGCCGCTAGACTTCTTAGACGTTCGCCGTAGGCCTCATACTTACTTAAGGCCGTTTCAAACACGTCTCAAGCAAAATCCGATGTACCCAATGGCCCTCCCAATACTTTCGTCCCTTTCGTGGAGACGTTTACTCCCCGCATGATGTGGCCGTTGGATAAGTTATCGAAAGCATCACCGACACCCAAAGGGGAATACAAATAGTTTTTGCGGATGCTTAATGTGAGGCCGACGCTAGCATACGCCTCCGGCATAGCGTCGCCAATATCCACGAGAGACGCTAGGGGTCCCAAGAAGTGACCATCATCAGAATATAACCTCAGACAACGGATTCGTTCGGGGCAATCGCAGCCAATTGCTTGTATACCCGGGAGGCTACTATTGCGAAGAACATGGCCCAGAGAACGCAACCTTGATAGACTCCACGGGTACTCGGAATGCGCATGGCCGGGCCGTGAGCATTTGATGAGTCGTAAACGTACAAGGTAGATGGACGGCCATACAGCATAGTAGCGACGCGGAGCAACGGTCGAAGCGCGGAATTTGCTGACAAGTCCCCAAACAAGGGACGCCGCAGGAACTCGTTGAACGCGTTGGATGCGTCGCCTTGCATGTCCGCCCAGTCCGGTGAAGCGTCAAGCGTGGCTCGAACCATGAACTGTACGATCTCAACCCCGCCGCGAACGCCGACCCCAAATTGGTGCCGAGCCGCCAACCATTGAGACACTTCGTCACCAATTACGGCGAGAAGTGCGCGATTCACGAAACGAACTAAAATAGAGCCAATTCCAATCGGGCGCAACGTCCCCTTTTGGTCGCGAAGTTCTTGCTCTTGTGCGCGTCATTGTTCGGGATCGAGCTTGTCTAGCGGGAAAAGTGTGGCAGATGAGGCAAGGAATGAAGCGACGCCGGGTGGAACCTCTGCATTCACGATGGCTTCGGCTAAACCGGTGAGAGTGCAAGGGGAACCCAAAGCGCGAAGAGTTTCCCTAAACCCTAAAACCCCTAAACCATGAACGCGTACTGATACGCTAGATCGTTTCTTGACCATCAAACCACCTAGATGCTATATATTATGACACGAATAAATGATCTTCAAATTTGAAATAAGTAAAATAATATGTATTCAACCTTGAATAAAGAAGATTTATATTTAGGTTCGCAACTTCGATTCGGAGCCATACGCAATGGCAGATCCAGTTCCTACCTGAAGTTGAAGGAGGGCGTGGCCATGGAAGCACCAAATATAGCTACCGTAAACATATTAACCGGAAAGGTCGCGTGTCTTTTATATGCGTGTGGATGACGGCCATGCGACACTCGTCAGCATATCATCCCTATGTAGTTGCACAGACATGGATAGTGGTATAGCCACAGTAAAACGTATACACAACGGGAGGGAGAATATTGCGCATTTTCACAGGTGTGCGGAATTTCCGTGCATTGCTTACAGTTAACCGCGATTGCGGGAGATACATCAAGAATCAACTGGATCGCGCGTCCATTGGGGACTACCGTTGGGCAATTGTTCGTCAACACTGCCACGTGCAGTACATCAAGTACATTTGCTTGCGCGAGCAATCCAATTTGTAGCTCAGTCCTCTGCAAGTGTGGACATCACTGTTGAGCAGTTGGATGTTGATGCACTTGTCTTCCTCATTAGAACTGCTGAGGTAAAGGAAGGGAAGTATGTTATTGGTTGCTAGGATGACTTTTGCCAGCCTGCGCGGATTATATAGTCTGTTGTTTATTTGCTTTTTTATGCTGCTGCGCATTGATCCTGCATTCCGCAAGCATCCAATACTAGCTAGTCGGCACAACATACATTGGGAGTGTGCAACCTCTTGCTAACCTCATACCCCCATTTCACATTATGTCCCGCGCAAGACTATATCAACCCAAATAGTATTAAATCCAAGGACAAGGGAATTTTCAAACTCGTTAACAGATTGAATGACAGCAGCAGTGGCGATGAGGAGGTCCCTGTCTATTGTTTGGAATAATTCCTCACAATCCAGCCAAGGCACAAACCACAGGCGCATAGCAGCGAGTTCCAGGTAGGGCGCCACGCCTACCATGATGACCTCACAACGGTCGCGCAGATTCGTTCCACCGCTCTCCACAGCGACTATACCCTGAGACACCTTGTGTGGAAGTGAAGAGCTGGAGATTATCACGCTTTATAACAAGCCCTACTCGTAGTAGGGCCCTGCAAGCCCTACCCTCTAACTGACCCAACCAATCAAAGTTCAATTCGTCCTGCCCGGAGGCAGCAACAGCAACTCCTAACCTCAACGGGACAGTACGCGGGTTGGGAACTCAGCTCGATTATAATAATGCACTCAACCTTGGAAGCGTTGGAAAATATTTATACCAACTGTTTATTTAAAACAGTTTTCTTTCTGCGCGAATAAACAAATATTTAAATCCTTGTCCAAAACTGTGGCGTTGGCAGGGGAGCCACTGTAGAGCCTACCACCCTTCTAGACTCTAGTATCTGGATCGATCTCAGCCCGTGAGACATCTCATACTATCTATTTGTTTCGCTTTATACCGATTCGAGCCGCATGTCACCCTATTGATGCTCAAATGATTGTCTTAAAGAGTCCACGATTCGCCTCGATAACACGAGCACGTTCGGGGTTTGCCAGGCTCTGCGCTAAATTGTCGTTTTGATATATTTCCACACCTAAAAATCCCCTTCTTTTTCCTCGTTTGCATGGGGAGGGGTTAACAGACTTTTTTTTAATGGTTAAGCGTGATCTTGTGCCTGCACAACGTTCAGAAAGCCTAACAGTCCCTGGTCACTCCCATGCGTACAGACCACGGCTTCACGCAGGCAGATGCGACGACTCCAAAGGAAGCTATCAGCGAGGTGCCTCGAGGTTAATCAGTGGTTGTGCATATGCAACAGATCAATCAGCTCTGCTTTTCGCAATTTGGAGTACCTGCTTAGTTTGGCCGCCTTTGCCTTTGCTCGCAGCTGGGGGACCTGCAAGGTAAAGAATAGAAGTAACCTTCTCATGAATAAGTTCGTCAATATTTCATGCCTATAAACACGCGTTGAAGCTGGTGCCAAACCATATTCACCACACTTGTCGTGCAAATAGCTACGAGGAGGGTATGACTGAGTGACGCACGGGGAATGGGGCTCACGGTCAGAGTAGCGAGGTCCACCTCCGCCACGGATGCCGTGTCTGCTTTGGGAGGTGATTCAGTGCCTTCGACTGAACCCTTTGCAACTGCCGTTTGCACGGGTACAGCTCGATGGGTTTCATTATGGCCGGCCCCATCGTGGCGATTCAAGGTTGCGCCCTTGCTGCCCTTCTTTCTGGCTGCAACGCTCGTCTTAATCACGGCCTCTCCGATTTCAGAACCCGATTTCGCATCCTTGCCATCATCACTAGCAGCAGCAGCGCTGTGGGCGCGCAGCTTACCACCCCGGCGCTTTCTAACCTTCCCAGCGCCAGCCCTCGTTGATGATGACGGCTGCTTTGATGGCTGCTCCTCCGGCACCCGTGGCTTCTCCTCGCTTGCTATAACTTGATGTGCCGGTGCCGACGCCTCTTTGAAGGCACGAGGTGCTGCTCCTGATTTGTGTGCTGCTTCATCTGACCCCTGCCCTGCCTCCCCTTCCATCTCTTTTTCTTCCCAAGCTACTGGCGAATCCTTCCCTGCTGTTTCTTCTGCACCCGCAACTTGCGCTGCCGCTTCCTCCTCCGTCCCAAAGGAAAACATAACCGCCCCATCACACAGCTCTGCCAGCACAAGCGCGTGAGGCACCAGGCTCGTCGGGCAGACAATACAGCCATGAAAACGACGTGCATGCGCGGGAAACAAATGCCACTATCCACTAGAGTGCAGGAAGGGGGGGGGGGGGGGGGGGGGGGGGGGGGGGGGGGGGGGGGGGGGGGGGGGGCGCGGCCGTAACCGGTCAGTCCCCACCTTCAGACTTGATGAGCCTGATGTTGTCCTCTTCTTCGTTGGAGTTGCAACCCGAGGCAAAGCACGTCAGCCTCGTCCTACCTGCCTTCAGTTGCAGGGGCCACAGCGGCGCCTCCGGCTCCCCAAGGCTGCCACCTGTTCGCTGTTGCCGCTTTGACACCGACAAGGCGCGAACTCGTGCGCCCTGTCCGCCGGCGTGCCTCGTCGCTCTGGCGCCGTAGAGCGTCACTCCCATCGCGCGCGCCCAGGTGACCAGACTACAGGGTTGACTTCGCCGCCACCACGCAAGTAACTCTGATCCGTAGCCAGACAGGGGCCGTGAGACTAAGGACGCAGGCAGCAATAGACACCGAACAATATTTACGCCCCACGGTCCAGGTCACGCCGTTGCTGCACGGTGAGCGCTGATGGCGATGACGTACCCGCCGGGCGCTGTGTTATTCGTGAGTTCTCCACGCAAGTACCTGTAATCCTTAGTACAGTGACTATACCGATATAATAAACATTGCGTCCCCCCCCCCCCCCGTTCACTATATCGGTATGTTCACTATATCGGTGTTCATTATAAGCAGGCCCACCCGACCGCTATAGTAAACGGTTTACTAAATCGGTACTGTTGTTTATTGTAACGGTGACCACGTTCACTGTAGCAGTCTGTGCCCATGCAAGGCAACATGTGACTCTGGATTTGTGTTTCAAGAGTTCTTGATTACTTTACATGGCTTTCTAAGGTGCCGGAGAGGGCAGGAGTGACTACGGTGCTGGGGGGCGGGGAGCGGGAGGGAAGAATTCACGGACGGAGGCCTGCCGTGTGCGGTTTGACGTGTGCATGGCAGCCAAGCCTTCACGCATGATATCCACAGCAAAGAGACTGTTGTAGTCTCGGACCATCACTGATGCGTTCACTCGTTCCGCATTCTCAGTCACAAACAAGAAAACTTTCTCCACAAGCCCCCTAACCTCCTGCAATGTGGGTGCCCTCTCTGGCTCCATCTCATCCACATCCACATCCATGTCCAGCGGCACCATAGCTACGTTGTCACAAGTATTCACAAGTGCACAGCAGGCAAGGAAAATACTTACTCAAGAGGGTGCTTTTGGCTTTCAATAGCTTGGAAATATAGCCCTTGGAAGGTGGGGCTTTCAGCGTGAAGGTTTCTTTCGCCCACATCGCAATGTTAACGAAGCTAGGCCTATCGCCGACTGCAAAGCTCTCGACATATTTCAGGAGTTCAACCTGTTGGTCGACAGTAAGGGAGGTGCGCTTCTGCCCAGGCGCTACTCGCTGCCCTGGCTGCCGCCCACGACGCCGCGGCTGCTGCTCAGCATCACTCGCATGCAGCTCATCGTCACTGGCAGCCTCGCTGGCGGCTGAGTCGTTTGCGCTAAAGTCTAGCTGTCTGGCTGTCGAGTCGTTGGTCGCTAATAGGCTGGAGCCCGCTTGGCTGGCGGCTGCGGCTGACTGCTGGCGCGATGCTAGGCGCGGTGATGAGCGCACCGGGGGGGGGCTGGACGCTGCGGCGGTTGAGTTCGGTCCGCCCAAGGATAGTTTCGACTGCGAAAGACGTTGCGACGAAGCAGCGACGCGTGGGCTACGGCGAGTCGGTTGCAAGCCCCCTGCTGTGGGAGCGTGCTGGGGTGCGGGTTGTTTACTGGGCTTGGCCAAGCATGGCAGGCAACGCTTGTTCAACTCGCCAGGATCGAGCTCCGTGTGGGCAGCCTCGTACTCCGCCTGGCAGAGATGGTGCAGGAAGTTGCTGCACCCTTGCGCGCCACAGCGCTCTAGGCTGGGTTGAGGCCCTCCAGGCCTTATCATGCAGTTGTCTAGATAGGAACAGCGCTGCTCGGTGGGCGTCGCCATGGCGCGATGGCGACAGACGCGGTGGGGCAGTTGAGTGGCGGTGGGCGCAATGTGCCGCAGTGTGCCGCCGCCGCCGAGTGGCTGTAGAGGCCTCTGCGCCCGGAACTGGAACGGTACCGGCTATCGGAACACGCCAACGGCCGGGTTCGGCGTCGGCAACACTGCCGTTATGTAGAGAAGTTTACTATATCGGTATAGTTTGGGGCATTGTGTCCCCCCCCCCCCCGTTCACTATAGCGGTAAGTTTATTATATTGGTAAGTTTATTATAGGGGTATACTTAGGGATTTTTCCCGGTGTTAAGAATCCGTCCCCCCCCCCCCCCGTTCACAATATCGGTATGTACACACCAGCAGCGATTGTGTGTCCACCTTCTGCCTTTTGCGAGAGCTATCGCTCACGCAAACGGCATCGTGGCTCTTGCTAGCCACGCAAGGTGTTGATCACTGAGTCTCCTGCACGACGCACGAAAACACACTCCGTCAGTCCAAATGGCAGACCGCCTGGTATTGCCTACTGACCTCTACGTTGCGCCCGGTGACGCGCCGGAACAGCAGCCAGACCAGCTGCAATTGCTAACACAGATTGTGCAGCAGTTAGCAGCCCAGGTCGAAACTCTCTCCGTCGCAACCGCGTCAACAAAACCAACTACTTCAGCCATCCCCACAGCCGACTCCGACAGCGCTGCGGGTGGACGACTCGAGCTCGACGCTCTACCAGCTGACAGTAAAACCAACCCTCTAGAGTACATCGACCCTAGAGAGTGGTCAGAATTCGCGTCCCGTACGTTCGCGGACTGCCTACCCCCATCTGGCACAACAGCCCCGTGCCTGTGGAACCCTCGACACGACGAGGCCGACAAATTTTTTACGGACAACGCGAGAATTTCTTCCCGCGACGAGTATCGACACCTGCTCTGCTATGGTGTGTTTACGGCCGCCGTTAACGCGGCACTCGAAACTGCTATGGAAACGCTTCGCTCGGTCACCTCTACCCCCGACGAAACAACCTACGCCTACTCCCTCGTCGACGCAGCGCTACGTACTAATCAAGCAGTGGCCTCAGCGGGGGAAGCGCGACTCACCTACATCAGACGCTTCAAGGCCAAGAAGATTCTCACCGGAGAAGAACGCGTCGCGGAGCGTCTCGTCTACTCACGATGCTTCGACACTGTCGCCTCCGATCGTGGAGGCAACGTCGTCGACGGACTCCTGGCAGCCCTGGAGGACAAACGACTCGAAGTCAGCATCACAGCAGCTGCAAAAGCGCAAGCAGCTGCCCAGTTCAAGGCCGACAAGCCTAGACCAGACAAACCGGACAGGCCGAACGATAAGCCGGACAAGCCGGACAAAACCAAGGCCAAGCCAAAGGACCGCACGAGCGGCCGCCCCCTCCCCCCTACCGACAAGGCACACAAGAAGACCGAGGGCGACAAGGACGAATGACGGGGTGACCCGCCGCGCCGATTCCTGCAACCCAGATTCAAACTACATGCGTCATCGCGTGCGGCGAAACTGGCAAGCCTGGAAAGATATCGGCGCGAGCGGACAAGTCTTACGGTGGATCCGGGAGGGCGTTACTATTCCCTTCCTAAACAACCGACCCCCACCCCCGTTCAACCAAGGTACTTCACTGCTGGACGCTACCCCCGAGCAGCTCACCTTTGTCGAGGCCGAGCTTGCGCGCTTCGTGGAGACGGGAGCCTGGGAACGCACCACCTGCAGCAAGTACGTGTCAAGACTCTTCTTAGTCGCCAAGCCCGGCCACAATCAGTGGCGTTTTATCGTCGACCTACGACACCTGAACAGCTTCTGCGTCAGAAAGCGACTACGGATGGAGTCTTTGCTAGGCGTTCGTCATCTGACTCGGAAGGGCGACTACATGTTCTCGTTCGACCTAAAAGACGGGTTCTACGCGCTGGGCATCGTGCCAGAGCAGCGCGACTATCTAACCGTAAACGTTCGCGGCCAGCTGTACCGACTAGCTGGACTCCCGATGGGCTGGTCGCTCAGCCCTTACCACTTCTGCGCGTTCACGGACACATTCGTACGACACCTCCGTCAACCAGACCCCGGTGGGTTTACAACACAGAACGGGAAGCCTACACAACCCGACAGCGACAGACCAAGCAAGCGCTTCCTCCGACACACGCGGTGGCGCGGAGCCAAAATCTTACCTTACGTGGACGACTTTCTCCTCTTCGCCGCCACTCGTGCTCTCGCTCTCTCGCTCAGGCAGCGCGTCGACCGCCTCCTCACCAATCTCGGCCTTCTCCGCCACCCCTCCAAGGGTTTTTGGGAGCCGACGCAATACGGCCACCACCTGGGCATCGACATCGACACAGCTTCAGGTTACTTCTTCGCCCCGGTGGAAAAGCTACAGAAGCTCGCAAGACAAGCTCGTCACCTACTGCAACGTGCAACCCGAAACTGCAGATGGCTCCCTGTCAAGGAACTACAGTCATTCGCGGGTCAGGCGCAGTACCTTTTTCTGGCAATTCCAGCGGCAAGATTCTTCCTCCGCGAACTGCACTCCGTACTCGGCGACAAGTGGGGAGGCCGCGTCCGTCTCTCTCCGCAGCTCAGTCGAGATCTACAGTGGTGGACACAAGTACCCAGTCACGCCAACGGCAAGAACATACACCGCCCGGTCGAGTCAGCCTACATCCACTGCGACAGTTCGGGGTATGGATGGGGGGCAGTCCTGAACGGCAGACTCGAAGCCCGCGGCTTCTGGGGAATACAGGACGAACAGCAGCACATTACCTGGAAAGAACTGAAGGCCGTCCGTCTGGCCGTCCTCAGCTTCTTGCCACACCTGGCTGGCCGCAACGTCCTCCTCCACGAAGACAACCAGGCGGTCTGCCACGTCCTGACCGGCCTGACGTCCCGCTCCCCGGAGATGATGAACGAATTACGCCGGTTATGGTACCTGTTGGACACCAACAACATCCACATCAGGCCCAGATACATCCGTTCTGCGGCAAACACGTGGGCAGACAAGCTCAGCCGACACCTCGACAGCGACGACTGGCAACTCGACCCCGCGGTGTTCCACGAAATGGACACACACTTCGGCCCGCACACAATCGACCGGTTTGCGTCGGCTCTCAACACGCTACTGCCCCGCTACAACGCGAACTGGCTAGACCCATCGTGCGAAGCCGTGGACGCCCTTCACCTCGCCGATGCGAATTGGAGAGCAGAAAACAACTGGTGCAACCCGCCATGGCCCCTGCTACCCGACCTCGCCCAGAAACTACAGCAGAGCGGCGCAGCAGCCACGGTGGTCGCCCCCCGGTGGCAAGGGAAAGCGTGGCATCAGGCCCTTACCGAATTGGCGTGCCACGAGACGGTCCTTCCGGCCCGACCTCACTTGTTCCGTCCCGGGCGGCGGCACGGACGCGGTACAGTCGGCAAGCCTCATTGGCCCGTCACTGTATTCCGGATTCCCTCCCGGCCTGGTTGTACCTCCGCCGGGGCGCTGTCAGTGCTACACTGACCCTGTTCAACACACGGCACATCAGGCCAGCAGTCCAAGCCTACCCCACCAGACCAGCAAAGGTCCGCTACAAGGTGGAGGTGGCAGGCTGCAACAACCCGTGGGCCGCCTCGATGCGCCCCTACATGCAACGTCTACTGGGCACTGACAGCCTTGGAGCAAAAACGCTCGAATTGCTGACCGCCGCTTGGGCGAAGAGCACGTCCGACACGTACAACAGCGCAATCAAGCCTTACTTCCAGTTCTGCGAGGAGCAAGGCCTACCGCCGCTGGCAGCAACAACTGCTACCATGGCCCGCTACATTGCATGGATCGGAGAACGTGGCACCATTAAGGCTACTAGTCTACAGCCTTACCTTTCAGCCGTAAACGGGTTTTTCAAGGACCACGGCGCAGAACCAGTCGCACAAGGCGAATTGGTCGCCAAGGTCCGGCGGGGTCTCGCTGCGTCCCAAGTTTCCCTCCAGCCCAGCCGCACACGCCTGTACCTCCCAGCCCGGATTCTTGTCTCATCGCTACGCCTGGCCAAGGACCTCCGCACACAGCTGACAGACACTTGGACTCAGGCTCAAGCAGAACTCATTCTGCTGTTCCGAGCGTGTCTAGCGACGGTGCTCCTGGCCACATTTTTTTGTCGAGGTGGAGCGGGAGTTGAGTGCCGGTCTGGAGACCTGTTGTGTACTCCGACCGGCGGAATCCTCCTATACCACGGAACGAGAAAAGGTCAACGGGGTACTTCCACGGAGCGAAAACTCCTCTGTGAACTACCGGCCTCGGCTCACCCGGACATGGCGAAACTACTACAGTACTTCGACGCTGCCCGTACCAGGTTCTCCGCCGGGAAGATTCCGGACAGACGATGGGCTATTAGTGTACGCGAGCCTACGACAAACTGGACTGCGGACACCCTGACTGCTTGGCTACAACGCGTACTTTGTGCAGTACACGAACAACCTCCGGACGGTTTCGCGTGGACTTCGCACTCCCTCCGAAAGGGTGCAGCTACTGCTGCGTACAGTATCGGTACCCCAATGCAGAAGATCAAGTTCTTCGGCGGTTGGGCGCGAGAGTCGGACGTAGTCCTCGACTACATCGACCCAACAGTGCTCCCGTGCCCGGGAGCTTGGCAACTCTTTGGGTGGATGACCCCTGGCGGGCCCCCACCCAACGTCACACGCCAGTCGGCGACAGATGGCATAAGTGAGCCCCAACACAGCTTAAATGGTCATATTAGTAATATAGAGGTTTGAATTACAGGGCTAAATTACGAAGTAACCGGCGTTACCTCCGTTACATGCGTTACCTCCGACGCTACATCTCCCTAACGGTTCAAGCGCCCAAGCGCGCACGGACAGTAAAATGTCCGCACCCTATATAACACACCAGCAGCGATTGTGTGTCCACCTTCTGCCTTTTGCGAGAGCTATCGCTCACGCAAACCCACCCACCCGATTCCCTCTCACATTGCGTGTAGGGTGGCCCAAGGGCCACCAAATCCAAATTCTGTAAGTGATCCACATCTTTGGCATAAGTGAGCCCCAACACAGCTTAAACCGACAATAAGAGAAAAATATATAATGGCTTAGACCATTTTGGGTGGTGCCTTCGCGGCAATTTGCAATAAACTTTTCAGTTACACGTCAGCATCATCGCGACACGTCAGCGCGTACACCCTCGCGTACGACTAAATGGTCATATTAGTAATATAGAGGTTTGAATTACAGGGCTAAATTACGAAGTAACCGGCGTTACCTCCGTTACATGCGTTACCTCCGACGCTACATCTCCCTAACGGTTCAAGCGCCCAAGCGCGCACGGACAGTAAAATGTCCGCACCCTATATAACACACCAGCAGCGATTGTGTGTCCACCTTCTGCCTTTTGCGAGAGCTATCGCTCACGCAAACGGCATCGTGGCTCTTGCTAGCCACGCAAGGTGTTGATCACTGAGTCTCCTGCACGACGCACGAAAACACACTCCGTCAGTCCAAATGGCAGACCGCCTGGTATTGCCTACTGACCTCTACGTTGCGCCCGGTGACGCGCCGGAACAGCAGCCAGACCAGCTGCAATTGCTAACACAGATTGTGCAGCAGTTAGCAGCCCAGGTCGCAACTCTCTCCGTCGCAACCGCGTCAACAAAACCAACTACTTCAGCCATCCCCACAGCCGACTCCGACAGCGCTGCGGGTGGACGACTCGAGCTCGACGCTCTACCAGCTGACAGTAAAACCACCCCTCTAGAGTACATCGACCCTAGAGAGTGGTCAGAATTCGCGTCCCGTACGTTCGCGGACTGCCTACCCCCATCTGGCACAACAGTCCCGTGCCTGTGGAACCCTCGACACGACGAGGCCGACAAATTTTTTACGGACAACGCGAGAATTTCTTCCCGCGACGAGTATCGACACCTGCTCTGCTATGGTGTGTTTACGGCCGCCGTTAACGCGGCACTCGAAACTGCTATGGAAACGCTTCGCTCGGTCACCTCTACCCCCGACGAAACAACCTACGCCTACTCCCTCGTCGACGCAGCGCTACGTACTAATCAAGCAGTGGCCTCAGCGGGGGAAGCGCGACTCACCTACATCAGACGCTTCAAGGCCAAGAAGATTCTCAACGGAGAAGAACGCGTCGCGGAGCGTCTCGTCTACTCACGGTGCTTCGACACTGTCGCCTCCGACCGTGGAGGCAACGTCGTCGACGGACTCCTGGCAGCCCTGGAGGACAAACGACTCGAAGTCAGCATCACAGCAGCTGCAAAAGCGCAAGCAGCTGCCCAGTTCAAGGCCGACAAGCCTAGACCAGACAAACCGGACAGGCCGAACGATAAGCCGGACAAGCCGGACAAAACCAAGGCCAAGCCAAAGGACCGCACGAGCGGCCGCCCCCTCCCCCCTACCGACAAGGCACACAAGAAGACCGAGGCCGACAAGGACGAATGACGGGGTGACCCGCCGCGCCGATTCCTGCAACCCAGATTCAAACTACATGCGTCATCGCGTGCGGCGAAACTGGCAAGCCTGGAAAGATATCGGCGCGAGCGGACAAGTCTTACGGTGGATCCGGGAGGGCGTTACTATTCCCTTCCTAAACAACCGACCCCCACCCCCGTTCAACCAAGGCACCTCACTGCTGGACGCTACCCCCGAGCAGCTCACCTTTGTCGAGGCCGAGCTCGCGCGCTTCGTGGAGACGGGAGCCTGGGAACGCACCACCTGCAGCAAGTACGTGTCAAGACTCTTCTTAGTCGCCAAGCCCGGCAACAATCAGTGGCGTTTTATCGTCGACCTACGACACCTGAACAGCTTCTGCGTCAGAAAGCGACTACGGATGGAGTCTTTGCTAGGCGTTCGTCATCTGACTCGGAAGGGCGACTACATGTTCTCGTTCGACCTAAAAGACGGGTTCTACGCGCTGGGCATCGTGCCAGAGCAGCGCGACTATCTAACCGTAAACGTTCGCGGCCAGCTGTACCGACTAGCTGGACTCCCGATGGGCTGGTCGCTCAGCCCTTACCACTTCTGCGCTTTCACGGACACATTCGTACGACACCTCCGTCAACCAGACCCCGGTGGGTTTACAACACAGCACGGGAAGCCTACACAACCCGACAGCGACAGACCAAGCAAGCGCTTCCTCCGACACACGCGGTGGCGCGGAGCCAAAATCTTACCTTATGTGGACGACTTTCTCCTCTTCGCCGCCACTCGTGCTCTCGCTCTCTCGCTCAGGCAGCGCGTCGACCGCCTCCTCACCAATCTCGGCCTTCTCCGCCACCCCTCCAAGGGTTTTTGGGAGCCGACGCAATACGGCCACCACCTGGGCATCGACATCGACACAGCTTCAGGTTACTTCTTCGCCCCGGTGGAAAAGCTACAGAAGCTCGCAAGACAAGCTCGTCACCTACTGCAACGTGCAACCCGAAACTGCAGATGGCTCCCTGTCAAGGAACTACAGTCATTCGCGGGTCAGGCGCAGTACCTTTTTCTGGCAATTCCAGCGGCAAGATTCTTCCTCCGCGAACTGCACTCCGTACTCGGCGACAAGTGGGGAGGCCGCGTCCGCCTCTCTCCGCAGCTCAGTCGAGATCTACAGTGGTGGACACAAGTACCCAGCCACGCCAACGGCAAGAACATACACCGCCCGGTCGAGTCAGCCTACATCCACTGCGACAGTTCGGGGTATGGATGGGGGGCAGTCCTGAACGGCAGACTCGAAGCCCGCGGCTTCTGGGGAATACAGGACGAACAGCAGCACATTACCTGGAAAGAACTGAAGGCCGTCCGTCTGGCCGTCCTCAGCTTCTTGCCACACCTGGCTGGCCGCAACGTCCTCCTCCACGAAGACAACCAGGCGGTCTGCCACGTCCTGACCGGCCTGACGTCCCGCTCCCCGGAGATGATGAACGAATTACGCCGTTTATGGTACCTGTTGGACACCAACAACATCCACATCAGGCCCAGATACATCCGTTCTGCGGCAAACACGTGGGCAGACAAGCTCAGCCGACACCTCGACAGCGACGACTGGCAACTCGACCCCGCTGTGTTCCACGAAATGGACACACACTTCGGCCCGCACACAATCGACCGGTTTGCGTCGGCTCTCAACACGCTACTGCCCCGCTACAACGCGAACTGGCTAGACCCATCGTGCGAAGCCGTGGACGCCCTTCACCTCGCCGATGCGAATTGGAGAGCAGAAAACAACTGGTGCAACCCGCCATGGCCCCTGCTACCCGACCTCGCCCAGAAACTACAGCAGAGCGGCGCAGCAGCCACGGTGGTCGCCCCCCGGTGGCAAGGGAAAGCGTGGCATCAGGCCCTTACCGAATTGGCGTGCCACGAGACGGTCCTTCCGGCCCGACCTCACTTGTTCCGTCCCGGGCGGCGGCACGGACGCGGTACAGTCGGCAAGCCTCATTGGCCCGTCACTGTATTCCGGATTCCCTCCCGGCCTGGTTGTACCTCCGCCGGGGCGCTGTCAGTGCTACCCTGACCCTGTTCAACACACGGCACATCAGGCCAGCAGTCCAAGCCTACCCCACCAGACCAGCAAAGGTCCGCTACAAGGTGGAGGTGGCAGGCTGCAACAACCCATGGGCCGCCTCGATGCGCCCCTACATGCAACGTCTACTGGGCACTGACAGCCTTGGAGCAAAAACGCTCGACTTGCTGACCGCCGCTTGGGCGAAAAGCACGTCCGACACGTACAACAGCGCAATCAAGCCTTACTTCCAGTTCTGCGAGGAGCAAGGCCTACCGCCGCTGGCAGCAACAACTGCTACCATGGCCCGCTACATTGCATGGATCGGAGAACGTGGCACCATTAAGGCTACTAGTCTACAGCCTTACCTTTCAGCCGTAAACGGGTTTTTCAAAGACCACGGCGCAGAACCAGTCGCACAAGGCGATTTGGTCGCCAAGGTCCGGCGGGGTCTCGCAGCGTCCCAAGTTTCCCTCCAGCCCAGCCGCACACGCCTGTACCTCCCAGCCCGGATTCTTGTCTCATCGCTACGCCTGGCCAAGGACCTCCGCACACAGCTGACAGACACTTGGACTCAGACTCAAGCAGAACTCATTCTGCTGTTCCGAGCGTGTCTAGCGACGGTGCTCCTGGCCACATTTTTTTGTCGAGGTGGAGCGGGAGTTGAGTGCCGGTCTGGAGACCTGTTGTGTACTCCGACCGGCGGAATCCTCCTATACCACGGAACGAGAAAAGGTCAACGGGGTACTTCCACGGAGCGAAAACTCCTCTGTGAACTACCGGCCTCGGCTCACCCGGACATTGCGGAACTACTACAGTACTTCGACGCTGCCCGTACCAGGTTCTCCGCCGGGAAGATACCGGACAGACGATGGGCCATTAGTGTACGCGAGCCTACGACAAACTGGACTGCGGACACCCTGACTGCTTGGCTACAACGCGTACTTTGTGCAGTACACGAACAACCTCCGGACGGTTTCGCGTGGACTTCGCACTCCCTCCGAAAGGGTGCAGCTACTGCTGCGTACAGTATCGGTACCCCAATGCAGAAGATCAAGTTCTTCGGCGGTTGGGCGCGAGAGTCGGACGTAGTCCTCGACTACATCGACCCAACAGTGCTCCCGTGCCCGGGAGCTTGGCAACTCTTTGGGTGGATGACCCCTGGCGGGCCCCCACCCAACGTTACACGCCAGTCGGCGACAGATGGCATAAGTGAGCCCCAACACAGCTTAAATGGTCATATTAGTAATATAGAGGTTTGAATTACAGGGCTAAATTACGAAGTAACCGGCGTTACCTCCGTTACATGCGTTACCTCCGACGCTACATCTCCCTAACGGTTCAAGCGCCCAAGCGCGCACGGACAGTAAAATGTCCGCACCCTATATAACACACCAGCAGCGATTGTGTGTCCACCTTCTGCCTTTTGCGAGAGCTATCGCTCACGCAAACCCACCCACCCGATTCCCTCTCACATTGCGTGTAGGGTGGCCCAAGGGCCACCAAATCCAAATTCTGTAAGTGATCCACATCTTTGGCATAAGTGAGCCCCAACACAGCTTAAATTGCAATGAATTCCTTCTTTCTCCAGTCAAGCGATAGCGAGACGCCTGGACGGCCTCTGTACATAGCGACATCTCAAGCAAATAGTTTCATCTATCCCATGCAACGTAGTGACAAGAATAGATAATGTTTTCATCCGATGTAATGAAACCATGAGTCATCGAATTTTCATAAATAGTGCTGACGGGGAGACTCATCACCACGTGCATTGCCAGCGTGTTATAATAAAGTGCATTCGCCGAGAGTACATGTACCTATACTTGTACCTGTATATGGTTTGACTCATCATCATGGCTGACCACATTGTTAGTTTTTTTTTATTTCTGTGACAGGATTGACCTGAAATCGGAATGATAGCTATTTATCGGTGATAAAGCGACTTTATACATCTTTAGTATAAATGTGGGGAATCTTCATTTATCCCACGGTCAAGCCCGCACGCACAGCGCGGGGATATCGCGCAGCCGCAACAATAGTAGCAGCTCGTCGCAGTTATTTGTCTACCTTCAGCAGATCAGCATAAGCGCATGCGCCGGCGCACTCTACAGCCTTGTCGCGCACGATTGAATCGTTGCGATATCTCACCATACAGCTCGATGTCAAAATTTGGGCGATCTACCGTCGGCATCTCTATTCGTGGAAGAAGGCGGTCAGGTATGGCACTACATCATTATGATGAAGTCGGCGCCCGCCGGCGGCGCAGCGGCGGCGGCCCCGGAGGGGGGTGCGCTCGCATGCCCGTCGGCATCCCCTCACCTCCCCGTGGTGGGCGCTGGAAACGCCGTAGCCGTGCCAGGCCTGGCACGGTAGGGGGCTAAGAGGGCCGACTGGTCGATCCGCGGGATCAGCAGCTGTCGGGAAAGCCATGTATAGAGGGCTTTTGAAAAAATAATTTCTTTGCAATACCAACGCCAAGATCTCCCGCTCGGCCCGTCCGATATGTTTTTTCGCGTACAGATACTCATGAATACAACCTTACTTTGAGAGGTGGAGCATGTGCTACGGCAGCGTTTGATGGCGAGGAGGGTACGGCCGGATCAGCGGTGGGAGGCGGGTGTTGGAGCTGGTGGTGGCCAGCCGGGAAGCAGCGCCATGAAAGGGCGCTCGCTAGCCGTCGACCAGCCATGTGCCATGCGAACCTTGCCGAGGGGTGAGGCAAGACATGGCACATGCCGGTGGCTAGTCGCAGACGGAGGAGCGGCTATATGAGGCGGAGGCGATCCTCATGCCCAGCCGCCGCCGGAAGCCTTGTACGGAGGGCTTTTTTGGAAACTAAAACAATGTCCGTACCCGGCGTGGAGCTAGTTGGGGAGCAGCACCAGGGTAGGGCGCTCACTAGCGAGCCGCTACGTCGTCCACCGTCATCTCCCGGGGGGGGGGAGTTAGCTGGGGCGGCAAGGAGGACGGTCGCGACGGGAGGAGCGACACGATCTGGCGGCGACGACCCTTTGGGTCGGCGCCGCCGGAAAACCCGGCACGGAGGGTTTTGTTTAATTCCGGGCGCCCGCGGCCCGCCGGATCCGGCTACGGTGACATGCCCCCCCCCCTCGTCGACACCCACTACCCCGACAGACCTTCATAATCCTAGGATTCCTTGAGCGTGGGCCCGGGTGAGCGCGGAGGCCCCCGCTCAAGAACAGGCTGCTCGGTGGACGCGCGATCAGAGGGGGGAGGGTACGGCCACTGGCCGGAAAACCGACAGGTACCCGGGTACCATACATAGAAAAACCGGGGAAATGAGCGGGGAAAATTCAGGCGCGGAGGCAAGAGCGCTAGTTTTTTCTATGCATGTGTGTCTCGGTCCCCCCCACATGTCCTCGAGGTGACGGGGGACCTCGACAAGGAGGACCGCCGCGTCGGTGGACGCGGCAAGACCTTGGGGCGGGGTTTACGGGATCGAGCGGCGGGATCGACGAGCGACCGCGCGAGGAGGGGTTTTTTGCCAGCCTTTCTGTTAGAGTTGGGAACGGATAGTTACACGGAGGTCGTGCCGGCCCCACAAGGGGGGCCGGCTGTGGTGACTAGAGAAGTGTGAGGAGAGAGATGGCGGCCGGCGAAGGCACCGGCAAGGCCGGCCGACCGCCACTAATAGGGAATAGAGTACCGCTAATAGCATAACACTAAGTACTAGAATGACAAATAGCTACCTTGTACATAAGTATTATGCAACGGGATGCTAGTGCTAACACCCCCCCTCAAGGTAGCCGAGGTCTTGACGTCGTCCTAGCTTGCGTTGAGGAAGGTGTCATCTTGGTAGAAGGTGTAGTGCTTGTAGCGTGTGTCTCCGGCCGGGTAGGTGTAGCGACATGCGCTCACAAGAACGTGCCGCTACCGGCGAGTTGCCGATATGAAGCAGTTCCAAATGTACTGTGTAATGTACTATTCTGACATGTAGCGGGAAAAACTGTCCACGGGGGAATTAGCCGACGCATGAGAGCGACCGGCGAGGAAGAAGCACAGCCAACAAGGCCGTTAGGAGCGTGTAGGCACGCAAAAAACATAGACGGGCGCTCGTGTTGACTCCCCCTTTCTCGCCGTGGGAAAGTTAAGCTCCTCGCTAAGTAAGGTGAGCGTTGCGGCATTGCCTCGGGAAAAAACAATAACAGTACTAATTAAAGTACTGAAAGGCTAGGTGAGACTGAAAGTTGGGTGGGGCGAACGTGGCGCCGGGCGCTTTACACACGCTCTTCTCCTTTTTACGTGGGAGATGGTAGGACAGTCGCGGACAACCAGCTCGAAGGCGAAGCGTGGGGTCGGTGGGACGATGAATTACTAGCGTGGCGCCGAGCGCTTTACACACGCTCTACTCTTTTTTACGTGGGAGTAGGTAGGACTAGCGTGGCGCCGAGCGCTTTACACACGCTCTTCTCTAGTGTAACTTGGTGGAGGGCCCATAACTTGTTAGAGTTGGGAACGGATAGTTACACGGAGGTCGTGCCGGCCCCACAAGGGGGGCCGGCTGTGGTGACTAGAGAAGTGTGAGGAGAGAGATGGCGGCCGGCGAAGGCACCGGCAAGGCCGGCCGACCGCCACTAATAGGGAATAGAGTACCGCTAATAGCATAACACTAAGTACTAGAATGACAAATAGCTAGCTTGTACATAAGTACTATGCAACGGGATGCTAGTGCTAACACTTTCCCCTCCTACCTTCGGCAAGACCGAAGTCACACGGGAGCTAGATTAGGCTAGCCCGTCGTCCCTCCCGGTTCGGTGGGAGCGGGCCGTGCATCGTGAAGGTCGAGCAGCAGTTTAGTTTTGCATTTCTCGACAAGTGGATTTATTTTTAGATCTATTTTCTTGATTACAAAATTATTACGCTGTTACTGCTTAGGCAGGGGGACTGTGGCAATTACTGCGGTTGCTTACAGTTTTTTTAACTCCCAAGGAACGTCGACACACATTGCCGATAGGTGTGTCGATAGGTGTACCTGGTCGAAGAGACCCGGGCCCAACTTGCTAATAAGTCTTGTATGGCGAAGTAGAGTGGCCCGAGAGACAACAATCGGTCCAAATTGCCGGCACATGTTGTAAACAATTTCCAATTTCCAATATTATGATGAAGTCGAGATGGCTTAAGCTTTGAATAATGCTTACATTTTTTGTATGCTTATTTTCCTTAATGCAATTGAAATTGAAATTGAAATTGTTTACAATATGTACCGTATGCGCCGGTTTTTCACCAAAAAACCGTATGCGCCGGCTGCTGTCTATGGGCCCTCCCAACTATGCCATACAGGGAACTTACAAGTCACGGCTAGACCGTGACCCACCTATGTCCAACCTCTCCAAGGGTGTTCGGGGGTTTTACTCCCCCCCGGGGAGGGTCTGATGCGGGGTGATGGTGGTGTGCAAGTATGGGCTTGAGGAGGTGCATTATGTGGAGGCGCGGCGAGAGGTCGTGCGGGATTTGATGCGGTAGACAAGGAGGAGATAATGCAGCCATTGGACGGTGTGCGTATGGAGTGTGGAAAGGATGCGAGATGTGTCGAGTCGTGCTTTGGATATGAGTTTGTTAGGAGGGTCGGTGCGGAGGGTGAGGAGAGAGGTAAGACTTGCGATGGTGGATGAGTGCGGTGTGCCCGTGCGGCTCATGACAATGGGGAGGATGTCGACTTCGGTACCTGGCCAGTGGTTGCGGATGGCATTTGCGGAGGGTGTGTATTTGTCCCTAATCAAGTGGGCTGTGTGTGAGAGGTTGTGGTCGGTGCAGTACTTCCACTCCCCTATCTGAATTTTCTTGATAGATGAGTATCGGCGGCGGCCGTTGGTGTGACCGACGAAGCGAGGTTCGAGGAGGCAAATGAAATCGGGCTTGTGCGCCGGGGGTCGTAGCGCGGGTGGGAGAATCTCGGGGGGGAGGATGGCGGGGCACGAGGTTAGGGAGTCGGGCGAGAGACCTTCGTCAGCAGCTACAAGGCGGGTAGGCATGTGGGTGGGGTGAGAGGGGTGAAAGTCAAGAGGAGTGTGGGTGGGGGTGGGGTGGGTGAAAGATTTGATGGGTTTGTTACCGAAGTCTGCAGTGATGGTCTCCCAACGACCTCGGTTGTGGCGTTCTAGGAGAGATAGTAGGAGTTGTAGCGCGCTGTTGTGGCGGTCCTGCCTTAGGCCAGACATGGATGGGTAGTTACCGGCCATGTGGCCGTTGCTGGTGAATTGGCCACACATGGGACATCGCATGGTGGGGTTGTGTGTGAGGAGGCGGGTGTTGTGGACTCCCCACATGAATTCTTGCTTGTGGGTGAATTGGGTGTTGGTGAGTGTTGTGAGTTTTTTGTGGAAGGTGAAGTCGGCACCGTCTGCCGCGGCGCGGGCGAGGAGGGCACCGTGTTTGGATGTTCGTGAGAGGGGTGTATGTGTGTGTTTACAGTTGTGGGTGTGTGCGTCGGCTTTGAGGTTGGTGTATTTGTAGGGTATGGGTCCCCCTTGGATTTGTGGTATGAGGGTGAAAGGCCAGGTCCAGTGGCCTATTGACACGTCCGAGCGTGTGGTGTTTGTGGTATCTGGTGGTTGACCATCTGCAACTTGCTTAGCTAGTGCATCTGCGAGGTCGTTGCCTAGTGAGTGACTGTGTGCTTTAATTTTGCCGAGATGCGTGCGGATGCCTGCGTCGCAGCGGGTTTTGAGGGTGTGTGTGATGGAGAGGAGTGTGTCGCGGTGGATGTTGTGTCTATAAGCGGAAGGGCAGTTTAAGTATCCTTGTATGAGGCGGAGGGAGCACGCACTGTCTGTAAGGAGGTGGGTATGTCCTAGTCGGAGGCCTATATCAATGCCGGCTAGTTCTGCTCGATTGATAGTATGGGAGGGAGGGGTAGAAGTCACCAGAATTTTGATGCGGGTGTCCGAGGCGGGGTGGGTGGCGGCTGCCCCGAGGAGGGAGTTGCTTCCTTTATTGGATCCGTCAGTGTATACGAAGTCCTGCCAATTCCAAGCAAGGTTTCCTCTGGGGGGGGAGTATGTTAGTTGTATGCGTTCATGGAGGGGTAGGTAAGGGGATGAGTAGGGTTGGAGGGGAGATGGTAAATGCCTGCGGAGTGAGGTGAGTAGGAGTCGGTGAGGTGTGGAGGTGGGATGGTGATGGTGGGGCTTGGGAGGTGTGTGTCGTAAATAGACTCGAGAGTGTTGTGGAGTGCGGTCATGGCTGTGTCTGAGGGTAGGGTGGGGAGTGCGAGGGGGTTAGCGACGAGGTAGATGTCGACCATCCAGCGCGTGCCGAATGGGGTAGGAGTGGGATGGCATGTGTTGGTCGCGGGGTAGGAAGTTGTTCGCGTCGTTGGGACGAGTGTATAGGTGATGTGTGTAGGGTGAGTAGATGTATTTTGAGTGGCGGTATGGTGTGTGTTCCCAACGGGGGAGAATGAGGATTATTGCGCTGGGAGTGTGTGAGGCTGTGAGGTGTGCGCTGGTGATTGCATGTTCCATGGCGCGGCGCATGCATGCGTGGTCGTATTCGGGGTTGGCGATGTTGGTGCCTTGCCATGTGTGTGGGGCATTACTGCCGATGGATGAGAAGACTATGTCTTCGGGGTAAAGTGAGTGGTAGGCGTGCGAGTGGAGTGATTTATTGAGGGGGTCAGAATAGAGTTCTGTCTGGATGCGGAATGTGTGACGGAGAATTTTCAGGTTGTTCAACATCCATTGTTGCAGTTTTGCAATCATTTCCGTGCTTCTGCCGCAATGCCGCTAAGTCGTATGCCGGTACAGTTAGGCCACGATCCGGAGGTTGATGTGCAGCAAGTCGGGGATACGCCGGGACGGTTCGATGTGAAGCAATGGGGGGGCATTTGAATCTTTGAGAGGCGTGATGATGCTGACACTTCCGCCTGGAAGCGTCGGAACCTATAGGCCCGTGCTCCTCCACTTGTGTGATGTTCTTGTTGCAGCATGGGCAAACGTCTGGGAAGGAGATAACCCCGTCTAGCTCAGTGTACGAAGCTTGCACCTGCCACTTAAGTGTCCGCTCGAACACTCTTGTATTTTTGGCGCACAACGCCTCCAATGTCAAGTGGAAATCTGAAGTCCACGCTGTGCGGTAGCGGCAACTCTCCATTGCGTGGCAGCCGCACTGGCCATTGCAACCGTACAAGTACTTATTATCGCCGACTTCACACAGGTGCAACACAACTTTTGTCCCATCTCGCAGTTTCAAGGTATGTTTTTGGATCTCGTTCAGCTGTGTGTAGGTTCTCTATCCCTTCTCCATGCATGTCTCATACGAGTCGTCCCCTAGTGCGCACACTACCGCTGGATTTGTAATCATCATTATAAAAAATCAAGCGCACTCGTCCACTTGAGTATGCAAGCATAGACACACAATTGTATGATTCGTGAATCCAATGAATTACCTTCATACGGAATTGACCTTCATACATAAGTACGGGGTTGTCTGCGAGAGGCATGTTGTTGTCGACTCCATCATGACGGACAATCTTGAAGCAACATGTGGTTTGGTTCACCCGCCTGAATACATGTGCTGAGTCCGTGTTACTTTGCAAACAAACCGGACCAGTCAAGTCCAAGCTATCTCAAATGTCCCATATCCTGCGCTCCACAAGCGTCAACAAATCCACGTAGGCTGTTGTCGCTTCCTCACTGCCGAGGTTGTCCACGTTGATTCCAAAGCCAATAGTAAGCTCCCCTCGGAATTTCCGCCTCGCCCGCACCGACGAATTCGCGGACATGTGTGGGAATTTTATTCCGCGTGACTGCATGATGGCTGGCGTGTAACGACCCGTGGTCTCGTTGAATGTCTGCCCGACGCCACGAATCATGCGTTGCATCTTGTTATAGCTCAACCGCAGCTTAGTCTTCAAGTTGCTCCCCTTTTCTTCATCCCAAAAGCTCTCAATGTCTTTGATGGCCGCTTTATTGATAGCGGCCTTGCAGCACGGCGCCACCTTTGGCGGCCTTACATATGATTGTTGGCGCGTCGTTCCTTTAGCGCCCATATTTTTGGGAACTTTGAGCGCAGCCCGTCGACGACGAGGCTCTGGCACCTCTTTGCCTCCTCCTCCGAGGAAGCCTTCGGAGCGCACTCATGCAAACACCCCGCTATGGCAGTCACCAGCACGCTAGCATATCTCTCGCTGAACCGATGGGGTAAGGTGAACCTCTCGCTGTTTCTATCGCTAGCCGGTCGGTGCGCCTCGGCGACCTCGTCCTCCAACTTTTCCTCGACTAGACGGTTATTGACGACCCTGAGATGCTCCCTAGTGACACGCTTCTGCTCAGCGCGCTTAAGCCGTGCAACTATGTTGCTGAGTACTTTATGACGAGCTGACAGTATTATATTTCTAGCCCTCACAACATTTAAGGCCGCTTGATGCCTAGCAACAGTTAGGCCTTCCGTATTATTAGACCGTGCACCTCGCTTTCTCAACTCACCTTTTAGCCTAGCTATCTCAGAATGCAGGCTCGCATGAGCCTCTACCGCTACCCGGCGGGCTACTTGTTGTTGACGACACGCCACATGTTGCTCGAGCAGTTGCCGCTCTAGTGTGCGAATTCGCGCCTCAATCGCCCCGGCTGGCGTGGTTGAAGGTGGGGGCCTCCGCTTCTTGAAGCGCATGGAGCTCCTATCTCGCGGTCGTACAGCCGTAGGCACCAAGCCTCCTTCCGCGCCATCCCTTGCTTCACTGCCGCTCGGAAGTTTGACTTTAGAGGAGGAGGCAATAGGACCAATGGCAGCGGTATGATGCCGAGATACCGGACGAGACGGCACGGCGGAAACCCCGATACCGGACATCGGGGGGAGTGAACACGATGCGACACCTCTCCGCGTGCACGATTTCAACATACGCGAAATATTATTGCAAGTTCATGCCGTTTTCGCTCGGCCGCTGTCTAGCTGCGTGAGAAACGTGTGCGCACATACAAATGAGACGAGGGCTAGAACATCAAAAAATGAGCATACGCATCAAGCGGCGCAATAGTAGAGCGGTAACGGCGCGCTGTACAAAATCATTTCGGGGTTTTTCGGAACCCCAAATGTATGTACAAGAACCCGCGGGAGTCGTTGTGTTTGTATTTCCCTTTGGGTGCCGGTGATGCTTTCAATAACTTACCCAACGGCCACATTAAGCGGGGAGTACATCTCCACGGAAAAAGACGAGAGTATTGGGGGCCAATGGGTAAATCCGATTTTGCTTGAGACGTGTTCAAAACGGCCTAAAGCAAGTATGATGCCTATGGCGAACGTCTGAGGGGTCTAGCGGCTCACCGGTACTATGACACTGCTCTTCGTATCCATCAACATTGCAACAGCGGCTTCGGAGACTTTGCCCGTACGGTCCGTCGCGGTATTAGCATGGATGAGGGCTACGGTGACACCATCGTGACCTTCCTCGAGCGCGCTGACAATGCCACCGTAGATGTGGCGGCTGAGGTATTAGGTCTTCATGTAGCTAGCATACCCCGCAAGACTTGCTCCGAGATGTCTCTCCCCATATGTTTCGGAGGCATTGGGTTGGCGGATCTGGTTGCCTGGGCACATGCGGCCCATGTCGGAGCGGCCGGTTTGGGAGAGGGCTCAGCTATCCGTTTCCTCACACCGCAAGATGCTCACGTGCTCGGGGATTCCACGGCGAAGTTTCGATGGAGCCGACCATGTATGGACGGTTAGCTAGTGCTATGACCACAACGGTGTCCCACAAAGCATGGCACACCGGACGGAGACGACGGCGACAACGAACCCATGTGGTCGTTAGAACTCGCTTCGTTGTGGCCCGCGAGGAATAGATCCGGGAGGAGTGGATCAAACGCAAGGAGTGGATCCGGATACGAAAACTAGGGTTCGAACCCACGAATCTGAGTAGATCCGAGACCAAGCGTGTGCTATTCGTGCATATTCGCTCATATTCGTTGTATTTCGGGGTATGGAATTATTAGGTCGTGTTTGCTCGGAAGGATCCGGATCCACTCGTGGGCGCACTTAGATGCCGGGTGCGGATCTCACGCTCTCGCCAAGTCCGAACCCTTGATAACCACAGCCTTGGCGATGCTTTCTCCGCAACGTCCAACGGTGGCTCGCGCAGGTTGCGTAGCCGAAGCCCGATCAAACAACGAGCATATTGCTCGGTCCCTTGATGGCTTATCCTCGCCCGTCCCCCTTTCTACGTTTGACACGGACAGTTTTTCAAAGCTACAAGCCGACACCAATGAGCGCGTCAACTTGCTTCGCTTCGCAAAGTTCGCTCCCACGTTTTCTTACCGCGCTCGGCCGGAGTCTAGGCGTTTGTATTTCGTCTCGGCCACGGCGCCCTTGCGTTTTTGGCTTCGGACCCGCCTACTTCGGCTCGCCTAGGCGAGCTCCGTGACAAGTTCCCTGAGCACTACGACGCAGGTTTCCGCGTCGCGGTATGTCGCATCGTCGGCCTACCCTCATCCCGCATCCTCTCTACTCTACGCTCCCCCACTGCTTGTGCTTATTGCCATCTCTCGGTTCAAGCTATACGGGGTGCGTTTTCGTCGGCGGGTGTTGACATGTCAGATGATGCGTGGGCCACCGCCTTTCCTTACCATTTGGCTCGATGCGGCGGAGGTGCTTTGGTCCACACGGCTCACTCTTGGTCAGTGACGGCCCTTGCATAAGCTTTCATCGAGGTTCGTGGCGCACTCGGGGTTGGCGTCGAGATTCTCATAGATCCCACGATATTAGTTCGACCCCCCAACGGTAACGATGGTCTCCCCGCGGATGTGGGAGTCTTGCACTATCACGGCATCCGAGGCTCAAAACTTGCCCTTGATGCCGCGGTTTCCGGTTTGTTCGACGTTTCAACTAGCCTTTCGTCTCCCGAAGTCGCTTCACGCCGTTCTGAGAATACCGAGCTCGAGAAGTACTCATCGGAGGGGTGATGAAGAGTCGCCCCGACATCCGCTTCATTCCCTTTGTAGTCACGGAATTTGATACTCTCGGGGCCTACACTACGGCTTTCTTGACGGAGCTTGCCAAGCAGGCAACCGCATCCAAAGGGATGCATGTGGGCAAGTTGTTGGCCTCCTGGCGCCGAAAGGTATCTCTTTCCCTTTTCTCTTTCCCTCGTGCCACTCTTCCCCTTTTGCTCCCCCTCATCCCTTTTTCCCTGTCCGTAGTCATCTTGTTCTTCATCAAACCCTAAAAAGGGATGAGGGGAAACATAAAGGGCACAAGTGACACAAGGATCAAGGAATCCAAAGCACGGCAAAAGGAAGCACTACATTGTGCACGAACCTAGTAGATAATACTAAAGCAACGACGAGAATGCAACACGTGGAGGCGACAAGCGGCGCCTCACGCGCCGCTCGAGGAAGCATGGGAAGGCTTGCGGCCCATGGCGCGGGTGAAGAGCGCCGTGGCAGGAGAAGGCATCCCAACCGGGGAAAAAGCGGCCTTCACACCGTCTGCGGCGGCGGACAAACCGCGCAAGACGTTGTCCGCGTGAGCAACATGGACGGCGAAAGAGAGACCTTTCGACGCCGTGAGGCCAACAACTTGCCCGCATGCATCCCTTTAGATTCGGCTGTTTGCTTGGCTAGCTCCGTCAAGAAAGCCGTGGCGTGGCCGCCAAAAGTACCAAATTCCGTGACTGCAAAGGAAATGAAACGGATGTCGGGGCGACTCCTCACCCCTTCCGAGTACTTCTCGAACTTGGTATTCTCAGCATGGCG
Source organism: Tetraselmis chui (assembly GCA_026401115.1). Taxonomy (NCBI): domain Eukaryota; kingdom Viridiplantae; phylum Chlorophyta; class Chlorodendrophyceae; order Chlorodendrales; family Chlorodendraceae; genus Tetraselmis; species Tetraselmis chui. The sequence continues at coordinate 51,847 of JAPMLY010002124.1, forward strand.
GAGAGCGACTTCGGGTGACGGGGGGCTGGAAACGCCGAACAACTGGAAACTACGGCATCAAGGGCAAGCTTTGAGCCTCGGATGCCGTGATAGTGCAAGACAACCACATCCGCGGGGAGACCATCGTTGCCGTTGGGGAGTTGAACTAACATAGTGGGATATGTGAGAACCTCGACGCCAACCCCGAGTGCGCCACGAACCTCAGAGATGAATTCCGCAAGGGCCGTCACTAACCAAGAGTGAGCGGTGTGGACCAAAGTATCTCCGCCGCATCGAGCCAAGTGGCCGGCAAAAGTAGTGGCCCATGCATCGTCCGACATGTCAACACCCGCCGACGAGAACGCACCCCGCATAGCTTGAACCGAGAGATGGCAAGAAGCACAAGCAGTGGAGGAGCGCAGATTAGAGAGGATGTGGGATAAGTGTAGGCCGAAGATGCGACAGACCGCAAGTACCTCACCCCCTCCGAGTACTTCTCGAACTTGGTTTCTCAGCATGGTGGAGAGCGACTTCGGGTGCTGGGGGGCTAAAAATGCCGAACAAACCTGAAACTACGGCATCAAGGGCAAGTTTTGAGCCTAAGATGCCGTGATAGTGTAGGACACCCACATCCGCGGGGAGACCATCGTTGCCGTTGGGGGGTTGAACTAATATCGTGGGATCTGTGAGAATCTCGACGCCAACTCCGAGTGCGCCACGAACCTCAGAGATGAATTCCGCAAGGGCCGTCACTGACCAAGAGTGAGCCGTGTGGGGTAAGGCATCTCCGCCGCATCGAGCCAAGTGGTCCGCAAAAGCAGTGGCCCACGCATCGTCCGACATATCAACACCCGCCGACGAGAACGCACCCCGCATAGCTTGAATCGAGAGATGGTAAGAAGCACAAGCAGTGGGGGAGCGTAGAGAAGAGAGGATGCGGGGTGAGGGTAGGCCGAAGATGCGACAGACCGCGACGCGGAAAACTGCGTCGTAGTGCTCAGGGAACTTGTCACGGAGCTCGCCGAGGCGAGCCGAAGTAGGCGGGTCCGAAGCCAAAAACGCAAGGGCGCCGCGGCCGAGACAAAATACAAAACGCCTTTACTCTAGCCGAGCGCGGTTGGAAAACGTGGAAGCGATCTTCGCGAAAAGAAGCAAGTTGACGCGCTCACTGATATCGGCTTGTAGCTTTGGAAAGATGTCCGTGGCAAACGTAGAAAGGGGGACGGGCGAGGGTAGGCCATCAAGGGACCGAGCAATATGCTCGTTGTTTGATCGGGCTTCGGCTACGCAGCCTGCGCGAGTCACCGTTGGACGTTGCGGGGGAAGCATCGCTAAGGCTGTGGTTATCAAGGGCTCGGACTTGGCGATAGCGTGAGAACCGCACGCGGCATCTAAGCGCGCCCACGACGAAGCGAGTTCTAACGACCACATGGGTTCGTTGTCACCGTTGTCTCCGTCCGGTGTACCATGCCTTCGGGACACCGTTGTGGTCATAGCAGTCGCTAACCGTCCATACATGGTCGGCTCCATCTGGACTTCGTCTTGGGAATCCCCGCGCACGCGTGCATCTTGTGTTGTAATGAAACGAATAGGTGAGCCCACTGCTAAACCGGCCGCTCCGACATGGGCCGCGTCCGCCAAGGCAACCAAGTCCCTCACCCCCATGCCTCCGAAACGTATGGGAAGAGACATCTCGGAGCAATTGTTGCGGGGTAGGCTGGCTTCAGGAGCGCCCAATATCTCAGCCGCCACATCTAGGATGGCATTGTTAGCGCGCTCGAGGAAGGTCACGACGGTGTCACCGTAGCGCTCGCCCCTGCCAAGACCTCGGGGGACTGTGCGGGCAAAGTGTCCGAAGCGGGGGTTGCAATGTTGATGGATACGAAGCGCAGTGTGAGAGTGCCGGTGAGCCGCTAGATCCCTCACACGTTCGCCGTAGGCCTCATACTTACACTTTTCCCATAAAGTCCGTTACTAGTGAAATAGGGACTTTCGCGTAGGGCGGGTGTTTATCATGTAGGGTTTCTAGGGTTTAACTGTACTTTAGCTCGTTGAAAAGGCGGACCGAAACTTGTGTTGACGGTGAAGTCAAGGGGGAATCGGGGCACAAATGGGGCCCGTCACGGCTACGAACTGGCGTATTAGGGTTTGCGGATCAACCCCGATTTCGGGGCATACCCTAATTCGGGCGCCCCGGAATTCGGATTTTCTACACTTTGGCTCGTGAAAACTCCCGAAATCGGCGACACAACACGCGATTTTTATGGTCCCAGCATGCTGTCCGCAAACATGGGAGCACGTGGGTGTGATGGCATGTGCCGTTAAGATGCCTGACGTGGGTGAGATAGGGGCCGGAAACCCACAGCTTGGGAGGCTTAAAAAGCCTAACTTCGCCGTACGGTGTCCGATTCGAGCAAACCAGGTTGCAAATGGAAGCCCTTCCCCCAAGAAAATATAATTTTTCAACTTAATTTACGCTTACCGGCCGGTTTTCGCGTCAAATCCGCCATCCGATGCCATCCAGCCCCTCATACAACCAACAAAGTTTTTAGGGTTTCAAAATCTGCCACATTCGCGCGGGGCTAGCAACCCTTGGCCAGGTGGTACCCGCACACCCGCTCCGCCAATACGCTCAACAATCAGCGCTCTATATTTCGTCTTTCACGGCGTCACCCATTTCATGCCCCATGTTGGCATGGTGCCGTGCCATTTGCCGCATGCCAAACCAAGGCCCGCGCTAGGGTACTTTGAAAGCTCCCCGCCATATTTCACGCCCGGCGATGCGAAAGCTTGAAAGGCCAGCGATCCGCGCGCTAGGGTGCTTACACTCCAAGTCAACCGTCCCTCAAGCCCAATAGGTCCCTAGCCCGTGCTCCTTGGCTGTATTTTCGGGCACTTGGCAAGAGAACCTAGTGCACACGATTTGCCATTCCCGGTATTGCCGCTCTGTAGGCGGCCGGGCGCAACACACTCGGCGGATACTCTTGCAATTGTGCAAACATGCTGAAAGCCCAATTTCGAGTAGTCTCCCGGCTTATCGCGACACTACGTGCACCGAGCCACGCATAGAGGCGTGCATAATCTGCACATCCACAAATTTCGGCCTGCAAAATTTCGGCCGCAAATCCAACGTGTGTGCCCAAAATAATCGGAGTGTGCCGATAGAGGTGCTCACGACAGTGAACAACGCGCCGTGGTGTGTTGTTCGAAAGTCATTACTCTACCCCCCAATCGAATTGCATGGCCATCGCGGCTGTGCGTGGCGGGTAATTAAATGCGTGCCGCTAGTAACGGATTTTATGGGAAGAATGTATTTAAGGCCGTTTCGAACACGTATCGAGCAAAATCTGATGTACCCATTGCCCCCTCAATACTTTCGTCCCTTCCGTGGAGACATTTACTTTCCGCATGATGTGGCCGTTTGGTAAGTTATCAAAAGCATCACCGACACCCAAAGGGGAATTCAAACAGTTTTTGCTGATGGTTAATGTGAGGCCGACGCTAGCATACGCCTCGGGCATAGCGTCGCCAATAGCCACGAGAGACGCAGGGGGTCCCACGAAGTGACCATCATCGGAATAACCGCAGATAACGGATTCGCTCGGGGCAATCGCAACCAATTTTTTGTATACCCGGGAGGCTACTATTGCGAAGAACATGGCCCCGAGAACGCAACCTTGATGGACTCCACGGGTACTCTGGATGCGCATGGCCGGGCCGTGAGCATTTGATGAGCCGTTAACGTACAATGTAGATGGACGGCCATACAACATAGTAGCGACGCGGAGCAACGGTCGAAGCGCGGGATTTGCTGACAACTCCTCAAACAAGGGACGCCGCAAGAACTCGTTGAACGCGTTGGATGCGTCGCCTTGCATGTCCGCCTAGTCCGGTGAAGCGTCAAGCGCGCCTCGAACCACGAATTGTACGATCTCAACCCCGCCGCGGACGCCGACCCCAAATTTGTGCCGAGCAGCCAACCATTGAGACACTTCTTCACCAATTACGGCGAGAAGCGCACGGTTCGCGAAACGAACTAAAACGGATCCAATTCCAATTGGGCGCAACTTCCCCTTTTGGTAGCGAAGTTCGTATTGCTCTTGTGCGCGTCGTTGCTCGGGATCAAGCTTGTCTAGCGGGATAAGTGTGGCGGAGGCAAGGAATGAGGCAACGCCTAGTGGAACCTCTACATTCACGATGACTTCGGCTAAACCGGTGAGAGTGCAAGGGGAACCCAACGCGCGAAGAATTTCAAACCTCCAACCATCAACATGAGGGCATCTAGCAACGACCTCCATAATATCAACTTCCGAAGCACGGAGTTTGATACGAGGGAGGGAGAAGGGATCCGGCAACACGTCTGCGAGGTCGTCATCGTCTTATGGGTGTAACCGTGAGAATTCCTCGTGCACCCCACGACCACTTGCAACGGGGTTGGAGCGTAGGGCCTCCATAGCACGACGGTACTCCCCAACCGCAGCTAGACTAGCCGCCCGGTTGGCGACCTTGGCCGAGACGCCGTTATGAACGGGTTGCGAAGGGGAGATGGGGTCGGTACCGGCCCTAGAAAGTGAGGTAGGTGACGGTGCCCGCCCGTTGGTAAGGGATGCGTGAGCGCGAGCGGCGGAAAACAACGTATCGAGATCTCTTGACATCCAATGGGCTAAGCGATTGTCGCGGTAATCATCGACCGGGTCAGGGGGCAGATGCCCCGCAGAAGTGAAATCAGCCATGGGGTGCAAAACTAAGCGCGGAAATAAAAGCAACGCCGCCCAAGCCGCTTCCGCGGAAGCCCCTTAGGTGGCCCTACCGCGGAAAGACAAAACGTAATTCTTCTTCTAATTGTTTTTGTAATTCTTGCAATACTTGCAATTCTTCATCTTGTAATCATCATTTTTAAAATCAATTAATGTAGTTTTTAAACCGGTAAGTGCCGGGCTGCAGGTAAGTGCCGGGTAGTTAGGGTTTCCCTCCCTGCTTGTCTCGTACCTTTACACAGTTTAAGGCCGGTTCTCAGATGAACTTTGCCACCATCCGCGAAAGATTAGATGATAGTTTGTAAAAAACTATCGCTGTTTGCCCAGCGATACCTGTACCCGAGGGGAGCAGTGCCGTTGATCCGTTGATCAGACAGCGCATGCAGGAATAATTATGAGTGAGTCTTGCTGCTGGATCCAATGGCGTGAATAACTTTGAATCTCGGATCGCGTCTTGTCTTGTATTCATCCGTGCGTCCTCGTAATAGTCACTTAACGTGGTGACCGACTGACCGCGGTCTTCACTTCCTCACTTTTTCTTGCTTGGTGGCCTCCACTGCTTTTTCTTGTAAGAAATTTTTAAAGACTGACCGCGGTCTTCCAAAGTATTCCGTTTGATTATTGTACCCGTAGCGAAACCTGCTGCAGAAAGAATACTCGTTGGTTGTTTCTGGCCAGAGTTTGCCCGCTTGTATTTGCGCTGACTCTCGGAGTCCCAGGGAAGGGTGCTTCAGATGGAACTGTAATATCCAGCCGCTTAAGCAATTGTAAAAGTGTTTCTTGCGTCACAGCTGCGTCTGTCACTGTAGCTTACTGCTTTGACGTGGACACGCTTCGTGATTAGCTGGAGAGATAGACTTCTTTAGGTCAATTAAACCATACCGCGTCAAATATGAGCAAGGCGAAAGATGTTGGTGTTGGTGGAAGTGGGAAGCGAACAGGGGAGGTAGCTGAGATCCAGAAGGCTTTGATCCGACTCAGCGGGCAGAGGGGATCGGCTGCTACCTCGGAAAAGCGAGAGAACTTCCGGAAGGTGACGCTACCCGTTTCTTCTAGCGTCGTATTGGTTTCTACTACACGTCATCACTCCTTTCATGAAGCTCACTATTCCAGTATTGCAGGTCATCAACAACATGACCATCGGAATCGACATGTCTGGTCTCTTCACGCAAATGGTTTTGGCGTGTAGCAACGAAGATCTTGTGCTGAAGAAGATGCTGTATCAGTACATTCGAACCTACGCAGCGTACCATCCAGACAACATCTTGCTGACAATAAACACGCTACAGAAGGACTGTCAGGATCTTGACCCTAAACTCAGGGGACTGGCTCTGAGAACTCTCTGCTCACTGCGAGTAGCAAACTTGTTGGAATACCTGGTACCGCCGTGCATATGTACCCGTGTTTTTTGCGAGAGGCATGCTTCGCAGTGTGCATGTTGTATCCTGAATGTAGGTGTTGATTTGAGTCCGTGGAATCTTTCAGATCAGCCCGCTGAAGGTTGGGTTGGTGGATCAAGAGGCGTATGTGCGCCGAACAGCCGTGATGGGGGTCTACAAGGTGACTGTATATATTCGTTTTCTTAATCCATCTGCTTAGGCTGCCTCTCGCGCGTGAACATATAACTTGTTTAATTTTGCTGCGCAGGTGTATCATTTGGCTTCAGATGTGGTATACGATCAGGGATTTGTGGAAACACTCCATGCTATGCTTTATGGTGACAGCGATACGCAGGTATGCCCACGTTGAAAGTAACATACTGAGGTGGGACCTTGACTTCTTCCCGTTTTGGAGCCGCACTGAGTTTCGTCTGTCACAGGTTATTTCTAACTGCTTGGAGACTCTCCTTGCGATTGAGGGGGTGAAGAGTATTTGCACCAAGAAAGCAGTGTATCATTTGCTGAACTACTTGAAGGACTTCAGCGAGTGGGGACAGTGCCAGGTCTGCCGAGGTTTAAGCTGTGAGATTGTTTTATCATAAGCAGAATTAATCTCGAATCATCACATCATCTAAGATTAATGCAGCTTATCGGACAGCAGCAGTCCCACATTTTATCAGTTTCGACATCACACCTGACACCACTCCTGTCAGGTAATGGACTTCGTCAGTCATTATCGGCCAGAGGATGAAAACGAAATATTTGAGGTAACCCCCCCCCCCCCCCCCCCCCCTCTTTCCTACCATGTCAGGTCGTTTTTACGTCTTGATAATGTATGCAGAGACCGCTATTCACGCCCCCCCTGTTCTGTTTTATCCAGCTTTGAAATATGTTTTATTGAATTTATCGCAGGTGATGAATATTCTGGAGGACTCCATGACACATTCCAACAGCGCAGTGGTGTTGGCAGTCTGCAAATTATACCTGCATATTACTCTATCCATGCCAGCTACACACCAACAGGCGAGTGCCGTTTGCTACTTATCCCTACGCGCAGTAAAATGGTCACTCGAATGCTTATATATGTGATTGACATTTTACCACGTTTTGGGCTGCTCCAGGTTCTCGAGAGGATCAAGTCGCCGTTGCTGACCCTCGCGGGGCACGAGTCTCCTGAGGTGCTCATGTCTGCTCCTCTTGGCTTCCTTACAAGTTCTCAAGTATATCAGGGCATCTCACGTTTCGAGGCTCTGTGGTGTTTGCATCTTCAGGTGGCCTTTGCAGTGCTCAGCCATCTTCATCTCTTGATGAGCCGTGCCCCGGTTCTGTTCACACAAGATTTCAAGGATTTTTTCTGCAAATTTGCCGATCCGACATATGTTAAGGTAGCCCAAGAGAATATTACCTACGTCTTGTTCCCTCCTTCAATATTACGATGGATCATTAGGATAGTCCATGGAGCAGTCAATGCTATTTGTCCGTCGGACGGCCGGCGGTTTAAGATCCTTGTCTGCCGGGGTTTTCGTTTACACAGTGCAGTGCATAACCGATGACTTACAGGACCAAGGTCGCCATCATGTGCTTCATTTTGTTTGAGAAGGGATCGAACACAGCTACATAGGAAGGCAAGCTAATTGCATGTCACTTATTTATGCATTATATCAATTGTTTGCTGCAGAAGCTGAAAATGGAGATTCTTACAGCAATTGCAGACACTGCAACGGCATACGAAATCTGCACAGAGCTCAGCGAGTATGTCAGCTATGGAGATGTCTCGATTGCTCGGGAAGCAGTGCGGAGCGTAGGTCGGATTGCGTTGGAAGTACCTGATGTCCCCGGGATATGCGATAGGTTGCTGTCGTTTTTGGACGTTCGAAAGCCCGCCGTTGCTGCTGAGACGCTTGTCATTATTAAGGTATCATGCCCCCCCCCCCCCCCCCCCCCCCCCCCCCCCCACCCACCCTTCCCTCGAGATGTCAAGCAATTTTAGAGAACCAATTTATCAAATCTTTCCAGAAATCATTTTCTTGCCCACGGCATCTGTCACATTGAATCCCCCTTTGCTGGCGCGCCCCTTGGTGGGGTTATCTAGCGAGTAAGTCAGACTATCTAGTCTGCGGTGGTCGGATTTTCACTTTGTGAATTCGGTGGTGTAGGATTTGCTTCGCAGGTATCCAGAGCGTGCGGATGAATGCATAGCTGCGGTATCTGGTGTTTCACCAGCAGACATTACCGAACCTGAGGCTCGAGCAGCGTTTGTATGGCTTCTTGGTGAGCATGGCAAGGGCGTCCAGGATGCGCCTTATCTGCTGGAGGCAGTGGCTGACAACTTTGAGGGCGAAACACCTTTTGTCAAGCTGACAATCCTAAGCTCCTGCATGAAACTGTTTTTCCAGCGCCCCCCAGAGTGTCAGAGACTTCTTGGCTGTGTACTGAAGGCGGGCTTATCGGACAAGGATCAGGTGGCAAACTGCTCCGAGAGTTTGGACTTTGCGCTTGATTGGTTACCTGTGCTTGGATGTACTCATCCGAGAGTGAGCTAACTGTTTCTGCTTTCTCCTCGTACTGCAGGATGTTCAGGACCGCGTCCTCTTGTACTACCGCCTCCTTCAGGTAGTACCCTTGTGTGCGTACACTTTGGGCTAACCTTCATGCTTAACTTTTCATGTAAGTCACTAATTAATGTATTTCTTTTTGTTCTGCTAGCATTCCACGGATGCTGCGCATCGCATTGTTTATCCCACCCTGCCAGTGGTTCATGCATTTGCAGAGGAGCAAAGCGCAGAAGTGAAAGATAGGGTTTTCGACGAATTCAACACACTCTCGGTGATTTTTAGGTGAGGAAATTATGTTTTCTATGCATCGAAATCCGGTTTACCTGTTCAGCATTGCATTTAAGTTTTCAGGTTGTAAACGCATTGTAATTTCTGCTGCCTCCCCCCCCCCCCCCTCGCTCAGGGCTCCGTCGCTTTCCTTTCTTGACAAGGATGCTACCCATGAAGTCACTGAAGAGCTTGTGCCAGATACACACTGCCAGCAATCAGCGCAGCATGCGGATGATGGTTTGCTGGGGAACTCAGAAGTGCGTGATATCGGGATGGCTTCGCAGGTAGGGAGTCGGCGGAATTGCAATCCACGGCTGTAGATATTCGAGCAAAGTATGACAGCTGTACCAATATAATCGCTGATTCGCCCTTTGGTCGGTCCAGGTCGACGACACCGCAGCCCAGGGCGCTAATCCTAGTTCAAGCGCTAATACAGCAGACTCCCAGATGAATCTTCTTGACTTGGATGATGTTCTGTCAGCACCAGCACCTGAGCAAAAAAAACTTCAGCTGGAGCACAGCCCAGTGTTGGAACCTGCAGCATATCAGGTTGGTGTTATTGCAGATGCAGCGAGTTGTTACGCACATTTGTGCTTGAGTTTTTGCACCTTCTCCCTGTCTGAGCATGCAGCCTGTGACTCTCCACACTCACGATGAAATCGAATGTGGTGTTCTTCAGGAGAAGTGGACGAAGCTGCCGGTAGCATCACAAGTATCTGGCGCATTGTCTAGCAATTCCATTGCATGCATCAATGCTGCCAGGCTCCCTCAGTACATGGCAGCGCAAAAGGTGCAAAGAATCTCACAGCAAGATCGTTCGTTGTGCTAAACGGTATGATTTTTCCCTCTGAGATTGATTGCAATTGTTCGACAGGTGTCTTGCATTGCACACGGCGGAGCCTCACCTATTTTTAAGTTTTATTTCTTCGGGAAAGCCAGCATGCGACCAAATTACTACTTGGTAGAAGTTGTCGCGAACACTGGTAACGCCCTGCTTGTTGCTGGTATCAGGATTCATTACTCTGTATGAGTTGGCTGAGCTTTATTTTTCCGTGTGATTACCTGCTATTATAACCTTTCTACGATGACGCCCTGTTACCGATCTGTAGTATTGGTACAAGTTCATAAAGGCACTTCCAAAACAATTGCTGAAAGGAACGAAGCCATTTCCACATTCAGATCTCTTCGTTTACTGCTGATTTTTTCACCGCTTTTTCGCAATACTTATCCTTCTTTGACATTGCATTTCACTTTTCCTGTGAATACTAGTAAACCTCATAGAGGCTGTTTCGCAATCCAGAATTATATTAGAACTTTCCGATCGAATTTGTTGTCCCCCCCCTCCCCCCCCGACTTGTATGTGTTGTCTAGTACTTCGTTAGTAATGACCTACTATTGACTGGTTAAAATAGGTCACTTCCAGCACAACCCTTTTTTACCGAAGCAATGCATAGGGGTGCAGTGCAGAAGGGCTTTGTACGCCATGTGTAAGCATAGAAGTGAGAGGGGAGGGGGCACAATTTGGGACTAGGACGATAGTGCATGCACCATCACAGAAACCCACCAAACGGTGGCTCTAGCCACCCCCCCCCATGTAGACATTGAAATGCTTGTGATCTTGATGAGCTGCCAACGACCACTGCATCATGTTGGAGACTGCCCTGTCCCCTTCTTCGCGAGAATCTCCTACGTCTTCTCGCAATTGGCCTTGGGTTTAGGGTTATCCTAACTAAACCATGTACCCTAAATAGCGCGGCCTTGTACTGTTTGAGCACACGCATAGGGAGTTGAAATACAAACGCAGCCCCCCTCCCCCACCACTTTCTTAGTTTTCACCGGAATAATATCGGAACAGCATTATTAGGGCTGTAAGCAGAACGTCCGTGTGGTTGTATGCTTGTGAGACAGTTGTGGAATTCCATCTCGTCTGTTTATGTATATTTTAAGAGTGGAAAGCATAATTTTCTCTATTGTATCTAAATTTTGTCATGTTCCTTATTGTGCGCAGAGACGGCCACGTTTGATTTGACGGTGAAGGCAGATGACCCATCCCCCGAGTTTACGCAGTATTTTCAAAATTGGCTGTCTTCAGCTGTTTGAAAAAGGTGACATGCAGGCAAAAAAACAAAAAGTAAATATTTCAGTGCTTATCGAAATGAGATTATGAACGCGCTGGTTTGTGTTGACGAGTGGCTGCAATTGAAAGAATCGGGTAACCTATCGGCGGTGTCTGTGCGGCGTTGATCTCCATCGTCGTCCACTTGCACTCCGTGCTTTCAGACAACAAGCATGTCACTCGAGCTTTTGCATTGTTTTTTACTACGACATGATCCGGTCACAGCCATTTCCACT